>JANHFO010004820.1:83424-97312 GCA_032468095.1 Pareas carinatus | reverse complement strand
CCCCTTCCCTGAGCCCGCGGCTGATGGAATGCTCGGAAACCTGGCGGGCACATTTCTACGAGGGGAACTCCCCCCTCAACCCATCAACTTCCATTTTTTTCTGTATCAGTAATTGGAGCACAAACTTCACTAATCATATTAAAAGCTGTTTCACTATGTCTAGTTATTATTATTTATTTACTGTCTGCATTGTAGCCAGGTATTATGTTTATCATAGATTTCCAGACAAGGAAAGCAGTAACATTCCTTCTTTATTTTTCATGTTCTGAATAATAAACAATATGATCTTCTGATTGAAAGTGTCCGAATCCAATCCATTTCACCCGTGAATAATGATTCTTTTCATCTTACACTGTGTTGAGTTTTCTCTGATTAATACTTCTAGTTTTCCATGTTTCCACTATAAAATCTTTTCAACTTGAAACTACAGTTTTTAAAGACTTTAGCCTAGCCATATTATAAACCCAGTAAGTACAATATACTGGTGACAGAAAGATCTTAGTTCTTCCTCAATATCATGTTGAGTATCATGTATCAGATCTGAGGGATCAACTATCCAACACTATATTGATCAGATTATATTATCTATTTGTGTGAATTCCACCACCCCCATAAAAAACAGGAGGTTTACTGTTCCCTTCTCCTATACTGAATAAAATCATGTTATATTTCTGCTATTGCTAAAGTGAACATCTGCCTCTAGTATCTTCCTCTATTGCTGCTGCCCAATATAGCCACCTGACTTGATTTAACCAGTTAGCTGTGATGGTTTTCATGTGATAGGTGAATCTGCTGGGATTACATTATATGCCACAATGAGGCAACACAGTAAGACTTGAGTGGGGACACATAAGCTGGAAACTATAAATAAAATTCAGCAGGAACTACTATGATTATATAAAAATCACTACAATCCAATATTGACTAAAACTAATTATAAGATATTCCAGAACACCTGTACAATTAAAAAAAATTGATGGCTATCAGAACCAAGTACAGAGATGAGACTCCAAGATCCAACTGAATTCAATCATCTATTTGCTTATATCTAACAGACAGACTCTTACCAAACTAAAGCTATAACCTTCTAAGCTAATAGATATATTCTAAGAGTTTCTAGAATGTGACTGCCCTGAAGCTCTTTCCCTTTCTCCTCTCCAGTTCAGGACTGCACAGTCTCTTTGTCTAGATCTCGTTCTGGGAAAGCTCTGGCAAAAATTCCCCTTCCCCACAGTTGCAGGTGCACATTCCATCACAACAGCTGTCACCAAGCAGATGACATCCAAAACAGGTACCAGACAAGTCTCTTATTTAAATAGAACCTATTTAAATTTAAATAGGTTATTAAAGGCATTATTCCAAATTTCAATTAATGAACAGTCCTAGAATTCTGGATAGAAATGCACAAACAGATAAGTGGAAGTATTTATTTTGGTCCACATTGTATGAAAGCTCTAGATATGAAAGTATAAGGGTAAGGAACCAGGATGATACAGGTAGATGAACAGAATAGCATATGTATTGCTACTTGCTTATTGACAGGAATCTTGCAGAGTAATGTACTCACTATAGAAGCTACCAGCTAAGCACTGCAAGATCTAAGGAGCATCCACTTTCTGTTGCTTCCTCCTTCTTAGACATTACAGGCAAGCCAGTCTCTCAACTCCTCCCCTCCCTTCAGCTCCACATTCCACCACAGAAAAGATCTGGAGGTAGGATAAATAATGGAATAAACATGATTTGTCACCTTGTACAGGTTGATCTGGTTGACCTATTCTCTTGACCTCTGAAAGATCTTTATTAAAATCTCACCTTTACAGAACTGTCACATTGGTAATTAAAGATAATAAATTATAGGACAGTTGTTAGCCTCCAGGGAGAAACCTTAATTCATTATCTTTATTTTGGGTCAATAAACATTGATAATATATGTGTTTGTTTGTGCAAGCTCGCCCCCCCCCCGCCCCCCAGATGAAGGGCTGCAGTTTTCAGTGGAATTATTGGATGTACTCCAACCATAATCAAACTTCCATTTCAATTAGTTCAACTTAAAATAATGTAAAAGTGTTTGTATTTGCCTAACCCATTCCCCTTGTCTGGAGTGCTCTCTGGGACTTACTAAGCTTGCCTTTGATACCTGCCTAACACTGCGTGAAGAGAGACACTGTAAAGTACCGAGAAGGCAGACATCAGGGTAAAAGGGCTTCATTTTGTTTGGTTGGTCACAAGTTTTGTTCTAGGAAGTAATAATATGCTTAGCTGTTTGGAAAAATAAATCAACAGGAGATGTTATCTACTGCATGCCATGGCTGCGTTTCCTCTGTGTAAATGTCAAGGGCAGAATTTTAAATGTGTCACTCCCCACCCGCTACTCCCTCTGTGGCTAGTTTCTTAATTTATAACCCATTTTCATCTTGGTGCTATCTCAAGAGGCCCTGGCACTCATCTTCCTGAGATTTCCCTCCAAACTATCCAGTTTGACAGCATAATTTACTGTACTTGCTTCACAAATGTCTCCAGAGCCTGACAAAACACAGATAACCAAGCCTGAAAGGATACAAAACAACCAGGGGGATGTGGCAATGCTGCAGGAAATAGCTCTCCCCCCATCACCTCCCACCCCCATTCTCATCTTCTGGAGATAAAGGCTAGTTGGCTTGCCTCAAATTGATCATATCCTTTTTAATTGGGGTTAGAAGTGATGTCCTCATTAATAGTCAGTAAATGTAAAAGCAAAACAAATGGGGTTCAGACAGTCTACATTAGAAGTAAGTTGTCTATTCAAATAGCCAATTCTGATTTCCAGCAGGAGGCAATGGAGGGAGGAAATAAAGATGGTAGTTGTGACTTTACAACTGAAGCCTTTCGTTGTGGCTCTTATTTGGACTTCTTTGACACCTTCCTTCTCTCTATCATTCCCATACCTGTGGTCCCATCATCTTTCATCATCTTAAGTATGAGCTAGCGCGGTGCTGCAGCTGTCAAAAAAGCCAATGCAGTCCTAGCCTACATCAACAGAGGGATACACCAAGATTATGTGGGGTCATAGTGCCACCATTATCGAGACCATGCTTGGAATATTGTATCCAGTTCTGGTCACCATGATACAAAAAGATGCTGACACCCTAGTAGGAATACAGAGAAAAGCAAAAAAGGTAATAAAGGTGTTGAATCCGAAGATTGGCGGTTCGTTGGAATGAGGCGGAGGCAAGTTTAACGAGAGATCTTTATTAGTTACAGTGGTTCCACTGGTGAAAGACCATGAAGTCAGGCAGGCTGCCCCTTATAAAGGGATTCAATTGGGCAGCCTGCCAATTGGCGGCAGTGGGCATTCCCGGAGTTGGGAATGCCCACCCAGGAACACAAGAAAAGGGCCTGAAGGCTAAACCATATGATAATCAGTTAAAGAAACTAAGTATGTCTTGCCTAAGGAAGGAATCACATGATACCAGTCTTTCAGTACTTGAGGGGGTATCGCAGAGAAGAAGGGGTCAACCGATTCTGCAAAATACATGAGGACAGGACAACAAGTAAAATATCATTAAAGAAATCCAACCTAGAACTAAAGACAAATTTCCTCACAATGAGAACAATTAAACAGTGGAACAGCTTGCTTGCAGAAATTGTGGCTGCTCCATCAGTGAGGTTTCCAAGAAAAGATTGGACAACCAATTTGGTATGGTATAAGGTCTCCTGTTCAAACAGGAAGTTGGATTAGAAGACTTTCAAAGTCCCTTCCAACACTGTTATACTATATTCTATATTTCTCTTAGCGTCTGTCCGGGCTCACAATCCTAATTCCCCATGTGGCAAATAGTTCCTTCTGGACTTAGAGCTATAAAAAGAAAAGAAATGAAATGAAATGAAACCTTTATTGCCATAGTACAACATGTGTACAATGAGATTGTCTTGAGTCTCTCATCGTGCACTTCCACCCCCCCTCCCAGCACATGCAGATGTCACATTGCTACATTATTATTTTTCATTCAGGAGTCTGACAGACCATAAAAACTGTTCTTCAGCCTGTTTGTGTGGTTGCCTGTGCTTCTGTATCCCCTGCCCGATGGTAGGAGAGTAAAGAGGGGCTGACCAGGGTGTGAGTCGCTCCTGAGGATTTTCCTACCTCTTCTGGGGCAACAGGCCCTAGCGATGTCATCCAGTGGTACCAGGGGACAGCGCACAATGTTTTGTGCTGTCCTCATCACCCACTGCAAGGTCTTTCTGTTCACGGCTGTTAAACCAGCATACCACACTGTAATGCAATATGTTACGACACTTTAGATGGCGGACCGGTAGAAGGAGGTCATCTCCTCTCAATGTAAAGTGGGGCAGGTTCCTCTCTCTTCTTCCAGAAGTCCAACACCATCTCCTTTGTCTTACTGATGTTAAGGTGCAGGTTGTTTTGTAAGCACCATGTGGACAGATTTTGAATCTCCCTCCTGTATGCTGTTTCATCTCCATCTGTAGTAAGACCCAATGTGGTGGTATCATCTGCAAACCTAATGATCACAGTGGATCATTCATTACATGATACAGTCATGTGTGTACAGTGAATACAGGGAGGGACTGAGCACACAGCCCTGTGGGGAGCCAGTGCTGAGCTTCAGTGGAGTGGAGCCATACTAAGCATTGAAAAAGTCACCAGGATTAGGGTTACATTTCAATTTAAATATAGGATATATTTTATTTAGATAACTATCTTGCAATACATTGATCTTGCCCAATATCAAAATTCCTTGACAGCAAGAGAATTTTGGTCAGGTTGCAATCTGATAAAATATTTGTCAGTTTACATATTTGTCAGTTTACAAGCAAGCCCAGATCAAAGATAAGGTACTACAAGCAGTACTGGAACTCTATTGTGCAGGGTATAATAACAGAATCTTGAAAGCATGCCAGAGACATGCCTGTGTCTCCAACCTCTTAAAGAGAATAGAGGCAGGACAATTTTTAGTTTCTACCTCACTATCGCCTCCCTTTCAGAGTTGGTATTTAACTAGGGGCCATCAAAGACTTTCTTCAAGGCCAGTACATATACCTCTGTTGCACTGGTTTAAAATAAGAAGTTAAATGGTCACTTCACTGTGTGGAAATAAAGGAGCCAATAATTCCATTCTCTTGTCATAGTAAAATTACAAATTCATAGCTAATTTTTAAGGGCTCTTTGTATGCTCTCATTCCCTCTGGGATGGAAACCAATTACAGAGAGTCCTCAACATACAACAGTTCATTTAATGATCATTCAAAGTTGCAATGGCACTGAAGAAAGTGACTGATGACTGTTTTTCACACTTAGGAGCATTGCAGCATCCCAGTGATCACATGATTCAAATTCAGGCACTTGTCAGCTGACTCATACTGAAGACAGTTGCAGTGTCTTGTGATCATGTGATAATCTTTTGCAACTTACTGACAAGCCAAGTCAATGGGGAAGCCAAATTCACTAAACAACCATGTTATTAACTTCAAAGCTGCAGTGATTCACTTAAGAAAGGTCACAAAATGGGACAAAACTCACTTAACAGCTTTCTCAATTAACAACAGAAATTTTCAGCTCAATTATGGTCATAATTCAAGGACTCTATGTACAATTCATTAAAGTAGGCAGACTAAGCCAGAAAAACTTATAGGACCCAAATTTGTTTTCTATTAGCAACATTTTGACCTCACATTTAACCTAGCTACTGAATGAACCATTCTACAATATAATGAACTATAAACTAACCAAATGGCCTCAATTTACACAGTGCTCAGAGCCATTAAACCTAACTGATGTTAAAAGTAATTAAGCTTAGCCTATGTGGAAACGCAGCTACTAAGTAACTAAGTGATCTGGTTAAAGTAATCCTCACCCTATTTTTTTTTACCATAGACTTCAAGGAAGCTTAACCTGGCCCCAATTTCACCATGACAGCAATGCAAATATTTATACTAAAACAAGTCCCAGTAGTAGCACTGAATGGTGTGATTTGGGCAGGGGGGGAAGAATCCCAATGTTTTTCATCTTTTCTCCATCTGGTACTCTAAAGATGAATTGCAGTACAGATTGTATCTTCTTTATCCAACGGTCAAGTTGATGAAGGATTATGTGAGTTATGATTTCAGACATTTAGAAAGTGAAGATCTAGGAGAGTTAGGATGTTTGCATAACCTCCAGCCTGAACCTTGCCTAGGTCATCTGCAGGAGCACTTAATGCTGCCTGAAGACTGAACTGAATCTATACAAGCACATTTTTCATTTGTTCTAGACATATGGTCTAAACTATTACCTAATTAACTGCTTCTACCTCCCTTCAATTGAAAGCAATTCTGCCAAAGAACCACTTTCCCCAAAGATGTTTCAGCTAATTCAGAATTATCAGTGCATTCAAAGAATTTGATGGTTTTATCCAAGATGTACTCCTTTTCATTGTCTACTGCAAAAATTAATTTGCTATCTCGCATTACCTAATTATCCCTCTTTCTTGGATATTCTAGAAATGATTGTAATTCTATCCCTGCTTTCATAAATAATAGTTTCACCATTTACAATATGAAATCTGAAAGAATATTTTAAAAAGTTTGATCTTTTAAAAGAGATATAATTTAAAAGATTGATGCATCTCTTATACTGGACTACACCCTGCTTCAGTCATTCTATCTGAAAAGTGACTTAATGTCAGAGGTCTTCAGCATTCTTGCAAGTGTTTAAAAATCAGACTTCAGCCCCACTCATGATCGAAGTAGATTTTAATAACATAAATCCAAGCTACAGAAAGACCATCCCCTTCAGAAATGAGGCATTGCTAGCACTGAAGCCTTCTGGGAGTTTACTCAAAGTGTAGGATCCATGGAGGCTGACCTGCCGGCCAGGCACTGTGTTGTCTGGCAAAACAAGTGGTCAGCAGGCAGGCTAATTAAGTCACTGTCCTCTCCCTAGTTACAGACAGCTCGGAGACTGTCTGAGCTGCTGTTTGATTGGTTAAGGCTTGTTGGCTAACTCCCTTAAGAAGGACTTGTAATTGTTGCATTGTTTCTGAGACTGTTTTCGTTTTCAACTGTTACTTCAATAAACCTCTTTACTGAATCCTGAGAGCTCCTGCCTGTCCTTTCGATACGCGAACCCAACAATTGGTGACGAAGGCTTAGGGGAAAGGATAGGACAGTGGACACCGGACAAGAATGAAAGATCGTAGTCCAGCCATGGCCACACTATCACTGCTCACTCTGTTTGATCCGGCGAAAGAAACCTGAAAGAATTTCATGTCCCGGTTCGACTTTTTCATCCTTTCGCATGGTATTCAGAATTTGATGGCTGATAGAAGGAAGGCAATTTTCCTTAGCCACTGTGGCCATGAAGTGTTTGATATGGCTCGAACCTTGGCAGAGCCAGACACCTTAGAAGCCATTGCCTGGCAGGACTTATCCTATGTCCTGACCGCTTACTATGCCTCGGTGCCATCTAAATTTGTTAAGAGGCATGAATTTAGCCACATGTCGGCACTCCGGAAAGCTGCCACTCACTGCGTGTTTGCGAGCGTAGATGACAGCCTCCTAGACCAATTAATATTTGGAGTCAAGGATTTAAGGCTGCAGCGGAGGTTTTCGACAAATCCAGGGCTAACCCTGCAAGGACCCCTCAATGAAGCTAGGGTCACTAAAAGAGGTATGAATGCTGCGGATTCCCTGCAGAAGTTGACAGGCACTCCAGCAGCTGAGAAACCAATGACCGCTGTTAATCACAGTGGAACAGCAGCAGTGTCAGAGGACTCCGAAGATGATCAGTATGCCGTCAAGCAAACAATGAAGAGACCAACTGAACCTAAAAGGAGGTGCCCCAGTTGTGGTGGACAGCATCGTCGCACAATGTGCCATTTTCATGATGCCATCTGCAGGCGTTGTGATCGACGGGATCGCATTGCTAAAGTCTGCAGTGCACCATTGTTTACACTCAATCAGGGTCAATTCAGGGCAAGGAAGGAGACCAAGCCGTGGAATAAGGTGAAAAGGGCTCCGGAGGCATTCGATGCATGCAAAATTAAGGTGGGCAATACTGGGATCAAGCCTAGGAAAAAGATTCACCTGACAGTGCATGTTTGCGGAAAGCCGTGTCGAATGGAGGTTGACTCAGGATCGACCATTACCAACTTGTCCTGGGCTACCTTAAAAAAAATCCTGCCAGGAACCAAAAAGCACCAGCTATGGCTGCAGAGATTAATGATCCGAGACTACCAGGGGAACCATCTACCAGTTTTGGATCTGATGGACATTCCGGTGACCTTCCAGGGGTTCGAGGGATCACTGCCCGCAACGATCATGGCTGACTGTTTGCTGAGCCTCTTGGGACTTGAATGGTTTGAGGCTCTAGGTCTGGGGATCATGGGTATTCATTCGACCATTCAAAGTTGGGGGCATGATTTAATTGATGAATATCAAGATGTTTTTTCTCAGAACTTAGGCAAGTACATGGGTAAACCAATTTTTATCATGTTAGATCTCATGGTTGCTCCCATTAGATTAAAAGCCTGTTTGCCTTAAGAGAGAAATTAGACGCAACTCTGGACAAGCTAATTGCCCAAGGCATTTTGGTGCCAATTGAAAATGTCCGGTGGGAAACCCCAATAATTACCCCAATAAAAAAGGATGGTTCTATTTGTATATGTGCAGACTACATATGCACTATAAACAAAGTGTTGCAACCAAATGCATACCCAGTGCCAGTCATCCAGCATTTGCTCCACTCTCTTGGCGCAGGGTCCATGTATGCTGAACTTGATTTAGTCCAGGCTTACCAACAGCTGCTGGTGGATGAAGCCATGGCTGAAGGCCAGATGGTGGTTACCCACCAAGGGGCATTTAAGGTCACTAGACTTCAGTTCAGAATTAGTGTGGCCCCAGGGATTTGTCAGAGAGTAATGGAAAGGCTGCTCTATAAAATCCCCCGGGTCGTGCCTTACTTCGACGATGTACTAGTCACGGCCAGCTCGCACAAGCAGCTTAGGGTCCAATTGAAACAAGTATTCAAATTGTTTCGGAGTAAGGGTCTGAAGCTGCACAAAGACAAATGTGGCTTTCTTGGGATATAGAGTGGATGATGCTGGAATCCACCCTACTGAGGATAAGGTACAAGCAATCAAGAATGCCCCTATTCCCACATCTAAAACTGAATTACAATCATTTTTAGGCTTACTTAATTTCTATCATTCGTTCCTCAAGGGTAAAGCAATGGTGGCCGACCTCTTGCATAAACTGCTTGCTAAAAACACGCCCTAGGTGTGGGGTCAAAAGGAGACTGAAGCTTTCCAGAAATTGAAATACTTGTTATCCAGTGCTCATAAGCCACTGCTGGGTATTTTGGCAGGGGATCGCCCTACCCTGGCTGCCCTGTCCCCTAGGATGATCCGCTGGTCTCTCATATTGGCTGTCTATTCTTATACGTTGCTTCATTGGCTGGGCACTGCTGTGGGGAATGCAGATGCCCTTAGCCATTGTCCTTTGCTGGACATGGGCTGTGGAGTGGACTTGGGGGAACCTGACTTATTGGTTGATTGTCTGAGTTCCTCCTTGATCACGTCCAAGGAGGTTGCAGATGTTTCTGTCTCTCACCCCATCCTGCACAAGGTTCTCGACTGGGTGCGTAGGGGGTAGCCAGTGGGGAAACTGGCTGGGGAATTTACTCCTTTCAAGGTGCACAGGGAGGAATTAGCAGTACAGGGAAACTGTTTATTATGGGGTGACAGAGTGGTGGTCCCTGCTAAATTAAGACAACAAATTTTGACCACTTTGCATGAGTGCCATCCTGGCATCATGAAAATGAAAGCGTTGGTCAGGAGTTTCATTTGGTGGCCGGCGCTAAACAAGGATATTGAGCAGCTAGTGGCTCATTGTTCAGCCTGTCAGCAATCCAGGCCAGCTCTGCCAAGAATTCCCGCTCAGTCTTGGGAACGTCCCAGAGCCCCATGGTCATGCCTACATGTGGACTTTGCTGGCCCATTTCATGGACAAATGTTCCTAATTGTAATGGATGCATTTTCCAAATGGATGGAGGTGTATCTAATGAAGAACACAACAGCCCCAGCTCTAATTCATTATATGGAGATTACACATGATCTGCCAGATGTTGTGGTTTCTGATAACAGACTACAACTCACTGCAAGGCAGTTTGAGGAGTTTTTGGCTGCCTGGGGGATCTGCCATATGTTAACTGCCCCTAATCATCCTAATTCCAATGGCCTTGCTGAATGAGCTGTTCAGCAAGGAAACCCTTTGCTGTTCAGCAAGGAAGCCCTTGGCCGGCTTAATACAGGGAACTGGAAAAATAGGGTGGAATCATTTCTCAGGTGGCAACACATCACCCCCTGTAAAAGCATGGGGAATAGCCCAGCTGAATTACTGTTCAGCAGAAAACTTCGATCGGTATTAGACCGTCTACATCTTGACTATGTCCCAGGGGTTTGGCAACAATCTAGTCAGGCCCCGAGGAATTTTAAAGTGGGTGATGCGGTTTGGGTGAAGAATTATGGCCAAGGCTCGCTTTGGGTCTCTGGGGCAGTAGAAAAGATCATGGGCTCATGTTTGTATCTCATTAAATTAACTGATGGTCAATTGTGGCATCACCACATCAATCAGCTGCGCAGCGCACTTTTTGAAAATACTGCTGTTCACACTGCTGACGTGTCTAATAAAAAACCCTGTTCCTCCCTAGGACTAGAAAGTCCCGAAGAGGTGATCGATTTGCCAGAGTTGGGACCCTTCCAACGGTGGGCAGCTGCAGATACCCTTGCATTGCCGGAAATAAATCTCCACAAACAACTGCCATCGAATCGGTTCCTGCCCCTGTAGTTTCTGTGGATGAAAGCCCAGTGGGTTGTGTTCTGGCCATCGAGCTGCAAAAATCTGGGAAGCAGAGTCGGAAGCCTGACTACCTAAAAAATTATGTTTGTTGATATATAGTTTAATCTATAAGGGGAGGGTTGTAGGATCCGTGGAGGCTGACCTGCCAGCCAGGCACTGAGCTGTCTGGCAAAACAAGTGATCAGCAGGCAGGCTAATTAGGTCACTGTCCTCTCCCTAGTTACAGACAGCTCGGAGACTGTTTGAGCTGCCATTTGATTGGTTAAGGCTTGTTGGCTAACACCCTTAAGAAGGGCTTGTAACTGTTGCACTGTTGTTGAGACTGTTTTCATTTTCAACTGTTACTTCAATAAACATCTTTACTGAATCCTGAGAGCTCCTGCCTGTCCTTTCGATACTCGAACCCAACACAAAGGTCACCCCCTCTTTCAGTGTAGGGAAATTCCTCTCCTTCACCATGGTAATAATCTTGGTCTCCGCTCTTCTGCTGATCACATGAGCAGCCGAGGCTGATAAGCATGTCCAACAGCTCAGTTTCCTGAAAAGCTCTCTGGATTCTCCCTCACAGGAATGGCAAATCAGTGATGCTAAAGAGTTTAATATTTAAATAGTCTTAAAACTCAAGTTTGTGGCAAATTGGTATATAATTAGTAAAAATGTTTATATAATTTTAGTAGTTTTTTTAAAAAAGTTTTATTGTAACATGCATTGAATTTTCATAATTTCTAATTTAAAAGTAGTGCTTTAATGTTTTATATTATTTATAGTTACATGTCTGTATTAAGATCACCTGTGCTTTGAAACAGGATAAGAAGAGCAGTGATGCTTTTGGACTTTGGTATTGAAAAAGACTCCTGAGAATATTGTGAACAGCCCAAAAAACAAACCAATATGTCATCAAACAAATTAATCCAGAGTTCTCATGAAAATTACAAATGACCAGGCTCAATTTTTCCTTATTAGGACACATTCTGCAAAGAACTAGTGCAGGAACAGGTGGAAGGAAACAGGTGGAAGATGACCAGCTCCAAAGTGGTTGGATTCAGTTACGTTGGTGATAAATGCAATGTTGGAAGACCTGAAAGAACAGCTTAGGGTCAGATTGTCTTGTATCTATGTGGTTGATAAGACTCAACAACAACTCAATGAATCAAAATGAAGCGATCAATTTGGTTCACTATAAAAGTGATTTTTTTTCCAAGATGGGTTTCATCAAAGTATATTTGCCTATCTATATTTATTATTTTCTTCAGGTTCAGAAAATTGTGCAGTGCACAGAAATATAGAAAAAAAGAATACGGTAGCGAAACTAACATCATGAGAAAAAAGGGAAGCAAATCTAAATGTAGCTTATATACTTTCCCACATCTTTCTAACTTGCAAATAATCCTTGCTTGCAACACATTTATGTAGCAGTTTACATATTCTTCTGTTCTTCAAACTTCTCACCTTTTCTTTTTGAAAATCTCATCAGTTCCATCCAATCACAAATTTCTTTGTCTTCCCTCCTCTTTTATCTATTCCAACATACATTTTGTTACATCCATATAAGAATCTGGGAGGGAATTCCCAAGAGCGGGAAATTCCCGGGACAGGATTGGCAGCGTGCCCAATTCAAACAGAGTATAAATAGCCCAACCCGCATGGGTTGAGTTCAGTTGTATCCACCACACTGTAAACTAATAAAGCGTTACAAAGAGCTACACTGTCTCGTCTTTACGAACCCTGTATCGGCTACAATACATTTGATTTGTAATTCAAACCTATTTATTGTTTCTGTTTCACAAATCACTTTAGTAAGCTTCATTTTTTTCTGGTCACCTAGTTTTGTATTCACTCCATATTCATTCACTGCTCCTTCAAAACCCGATGCCTTGTTTCATAACAAGAAGTAACCACCTCATTCCCACTGCATCCAACTTAATTTTGCGGTTTTCCTGAAAATATAAATCCTTTTCTTCCATACAACGAACTGACCAGAAGCATGCTCCTACTCACATTCACTTTCAGTTCTTTTGACAATTATTCCTTTCTTGTAACATGCCACATTTTGTTATCAATTTCCTCTATTTTCTTATGTTCCAGCATAGTATGCAAATATATCTACTTGAATCAGTGTTTTTATTTTTTTGCCATTTAGAAAACTTGCAATCATTTACTCTAATTTCTGAATTAAATACAGTATCATGATCTTAGAGTCCTAATTTACAGATAAAACTCTTCATTTCAATAATCAATTTATTTATAGTTTGCTGCTGTTTGGGTTCCTACCAACAAACTGACATTGTTTGCATCTCAAAGCACATGCCCACTAAAGTACTCAACAAAAATACTTGAAATATTGTCACAATTCCTTATACATTTATCAATAGATATAATAAAACACAAGCCACATTCCTTTCTAGTTCTCTACTCATTTATTTATTTATTAAAATTTTATGCCATCCCTCTCCAAAGACTTATTGCTGAACCATTCACTAAGCATACCATTTATTCTATGCATGATTTTATTCATGCTCCTCTTACTCATGGGCCAGAGAAAGTTTAGGAAAACCAACAGAACACAGGCTGTGGGGGCGGCTAGGAAAAGCTTTGGGAACACCAATGCAGATCATGTGTGGACTGGGGTAGGCTGGGGAAGATCTTGGAAGAGTCAAGGAGAGGTCACATGGGCAGATACTGTGGGTGGGAATGACTTACTGAAATGACTTGAGACCTTATTTATTTATTTGTTTGTTTGTTTGTTAATCTAATTTGTATGCTGCCTACCTTCCATGTAGGTTCCTCATTAACTTTGTGGGGAGCAGCAAGGAAGTTTGAAAATGACAGTCATATGACTATGGCTTTCTGTGACATTGTTAGTGTAGACTAGATACCTGATTGGCCAGCTAACATCACTAGGTTGTGAGGGTGCTGCGATAGCTGGAACTTTGAGGATTGATCATATATCCATTTTAAAGCACAATTGCACTTCAAGGTGAGCCAGTGTCTGGAAGCCGTGCGGATCTGGATGGGGAAGAACAGACTCAAACTCAACCCCTCCAAGACTGAGTGG
>JANHFO010004820.1:47391-63638 GCA_032468095.1 Pareas carinatus | reverse complement strand
CAGAAGGGCTTATTGACTATATAAAATATTTGTAACTGAAATAAAGATTCTAGCAGGAAGAAATATTCTTAATTAACATTAAAATAAAAAAAGATTATAGTCCCATATCCTGTATTGGAAAGATTTTTTGCTTTTAAAGATCTATTGATATCTAAGCAGAAGTGAAATAACACTCCCTGGTAAAAAAACAACAACTCCCTGACCTTGAAAAGAACAACTGTGGACTATTCTTGGAAATAAGAAACTAAATGTTTGGACTTACAAAGAATCAAAACTGTGGAAATTTGTTGCAAGTGAATAAGTGTTAAGAAGTTCCTCTACATAAGAAATAATGACAACTCAAATGAAGAAAAACACTCAAGTGCTATTAATGACACTTAAACAATCTTTTGAGAAGCTGTTTTACCAGCATACTGAGGAAATGGAGGCTGGATTTAATTTTAAAAGATTCATCGAAAGCTGGATGAACAAAGAGATTTGTTTACACAAAATTTTTAAAAAAGGGAAGATGTCAGAGAAAAGATGGACACAAAAGTGGGGGAAACAGAAGGGAAGTAACAAACTCCCAGGGATTTTATTTTGTTTAAAGTGAAAAGATTGGGTTACTATACAGAACTTCAAAAAGCTGTCAAGGAAAGACAAGAGGAATTTTAAAATAAGAGAGTGTAAACCACGCTGATTAAAGCAAAGAACAATAAAACTGGGCAAATGAGCATGAGATGCAATGATTTAACAGAAATGCTACTAAGATCCTAGAGGAAGATAAAAGGTGAAAGGGTGAGGAAATGGAGGGATGTAGAAATAAGACTGGAGGGAAAAGAAATTCAAATGTGGGAGTAATGGAAAAAGTTTGGACAGATAAAAATATTGCAAATGATTGTTAATTTTTGAAACCTTACTGGCAAATTAGGAAACTAAATTTTGGGCAAACTAAGATATTAGTTAAAGCAATTACTGATATAATTAAAAATATTATGTTAAGGTTGTAAAGATTGAAAATTTTGAGGAGGTGTTTAAGAATAATATTATTCAATTGATTTAAGATATTTAAAATTAAACTTTGATAGGGAAAATTGATTGGCTAAGAATGTAAAAATAGAGGATTTTGATTAAGGATTAACAGAAAAAGAATATTTTTGTCATTGTGTGGTGATTTATATATGATACTTATAAAAATATGAATTAGCTAGAAGGTTCAAGATGTTTAAAATGAATTTAAATGGTAATGAAAAATTAATAAATTTTCTTATATTGTAATGATACAGAATTGATAACTTTGTGATTATGTAGCGATTTTTATAGGACCTTTAATAAAATTTGAAATTATTTAAAAGATTCAGAAGACTGGACAAATTTTGAAGACTGTTGACAGGGAGCAGAGGTCGGCGCCGTGACGCCTCACTTGTGGGGTGCCACAGGGGTCGGTCCTCTCACCTCTCTTGTTCAACATTTATGTGAAGCTGCTGAGTGAGATCATTCGTGGCTTTGGGGTGGAGTTCCACCAGTACGCTGATGACACCCAGTTGTACATCTCCATCTCAGGCCACCCCAATGATGCCGTCGAAGTGATGTCCCAGTGCCTAGAGGCTGTGCGGATTTGAATGGGGAACAACAGACTCAGATTCAACTCATCCAAGACTGAGTGGCTGTGGCTTCCGGTGACCCGATATAACCAGCTGATTCCATCGCTGGCTATTGGGGGCAAAATACTGGCCCCCACAGAAAGGGTTTGCAATCTATGTGTCCTCCTGGATGCATGACTGTCCTTGGTGGACCATGTGGCAGCCGTCACCAGGAGGGCTTTTTACCAGGTTCGCCTGGTACGCCAGTTGCACGCCTTTCTAGATCAGGACGCCTTGCGGACGGTCACTCAAGCACTCATCATGGCTCGCCTGGACTACTGCAATGCTCTCTACATGGGGTTCCCCTTGAGATGCATCCGGAGGCTCCAGTTGGTACAGAATGCGGCCACGCGGGGGTTTATGGGGACCAGGGGTTGTATTTGTATTTGTATTTATTACATTTCTATACCGCCCTTCTCCCCAAAGAGACTCAGGGAGGTGTACAGCCGATAAAAACATACAAGTACACAATTAAATACACAAATTTAAAAAACACAATTAAAATAAAATATTTTATGTGTCTGGAAAATTTAGGTAACCTAATGTTAAAATCAATTTAAGAACCAAATTAAAATATTTAAAATTCAAAATATTAAAAGTTTTGCGGGGTGTGTGTGACTAGGCCAGACCGCCCTGGCTAAAGAGGTGCATTTTTACTGCACGGCAGAAAGCATGGAGATCGGAGAACCCCCTCATGCATGAGCTGCACTGGTTGCCGGTGGGCTTCCGAGTCGCTTCAAGGTGTTAGTTACTACCTTCAAAGCGCTCCATGGCTTAGGACCTAGATACTTACAGGACCACATTCTACCAGCCAATACCTCCCACCGACCAGTACACTCCCACAGAGAAAGCCTCCTCAGAGTGCCATCAACCAGACAATGTTGGTTGGCGACCCCCAGGGGGAGAGCCTTCTCTGTGGTAGCACCCACCCTCTGGAATGACCTTCTTTCAGAGATACGAACAATATCAGACCTCCGAGTTTTCCGCCATGCCATAAAAACCCATCTCTTTATTCAGGCCAGTTTGGCCTAGTCACACCTCCCCCTCTTAAGTTTTTTAAATTTTCTTAATTCGTCTAAAATTGGTTTTACATTTGGTTAAAAAACATTCAGCCACTTACTAATTTATATTTTAATTGAGTTGTTTTAATTGATGCTTGTAGTTATATGCTTTTATTGGTCCTGGGTCACTCCAGGGAGAAGGGCAGTATAGAAATTTAAACAAATAAATAAACAAAAAATAAAGAGAAATAAGAGAAATATAAGGTGGAGGATATGGGGAGAAAACCTGAATAGATAAAAGTATTTTAAATGAAATAATTCTAGAGTTTCACTCATAAATCAGGATAGAAGCTTAAGTGACCATTGAAACAATTGACAGATTGTTGTGATAAAGAATAAAAAACAGAATTTTTGAGCATGTTATATAAATATGATATTTAAATCAGAATGGTTTATAAAATATAAAATTACTAGCTTTTGGTACCCGTGCTCTGCTATGGGTTTGGTATAATAAGGTGCACATGCCAAGTGGAGGAAAGGCCTTGGAAAGGATAGGCCTCCGAAAGCACTTTGCAGGCCTTGTTCAGTCTCCCCCCACCCCTGGCGTTTTTTTGCAGAGAATGAGAGCTATAGGTTTTGGGGGGGATGGGAGAAAAGCCGAACACTGTAAGTCTTTTCAGAATCTTTATTCAAACAGTCAAAAAAGAGCAAAATGGGCTCATTAGATTTCTCAGTTGTTTTGAGGCCTTGACTGGCCCTGCCCTCCCTGTTTTTTGCACTCACCTGCATTACTGCCATAGGTCCTGGTTCAATCATGACTTCCAAGCAGTTTTCCATTGGCTCCCGCGCTCTGCCACAGGTTTGGTATAATTAGCTGCACATGCCCCATGGAGGAGGAGAGGCCTTGGAAAGGACAAGCCTCTGAAAGCACTTTTCAGGCCTTGTTCAGCCTCGCCCGACCTTACCCCTGGAGTTTTTGCAGAAGAGAAGAGGAAAAAGTTGGGGGGGGGTGGAGGCAGACACTGTAAGTCTTCTCAGAATCTTTATTCAAACAATAAAAAATGAGCAAAGAGGGCTCAGTAGGCCTCCCCACCCCCACCCCTGGTGTTTTTTGAAGAGGATAGGGAAAGGTTGGGGGGGGGAGAAAGCCAGGCATGAAGCCTTTTCAGAATCTTTATTCAAACAGTAAAAAAAGAGCAAAGAGACTTCATTAGGCTTCTCAGCTGTTTTGAGGCCTTGTCTGGCCCTGCCCTCCCTGTTTTTTGCACTCATCTGAATTTCTGCCATAGATACTGGTTCAATAGTGGCTTCCAAGCAGCTTTACGGCATGCAGAAGCAATTTTTTGCAGTCTCCTGACCTGCTGCTTCTAACCCCTCCATTAGTACTGTTCAATGAAAAATTCAAAACCAAACAGGGAAGCTGCAAAAGCCCTCCAATCAAGAGAGGCTGAAAAAGTTTTCCAATCAGGAGAAAGGAAACAAACCATATTGTGTCCAATCACAACCTCTGGAATTAAAAAATTGAAATAACTCACATAAAAATTAATATTTTAAAATATCCTTTCTTAGTAAGCGCCTAGATGTCAAGATGAACAGATCTACCAAATTTCAGGTTTGCATCTTTAATACTTTGGAAGATCTGGTGATGAATCAGTGATTTATATATATAGATTCCAAATTACATTTATAATTTTTTTTCTAATACTCAGTTACCTCCTTATCTTTTCTCCATCATTTCACTGCTAGTTTATAGGCTTTGTATTTCATTATTATTATTTTTCCTTTTTACCTGGTCACCTCGTCTCCATCAGAGCCAGCAGGAACCGGAAGTCAAATTCTGACATGTTTGAAGTCAGAGGTGATTATCTGGAGGCAGTTGATTTTGAGGGTAGGAGGGTAGGATGCTACTACGTGCCCTTAAAAATATTGTGCCAGTGTTTTATAACTGATATATACCTATATTATTATCAAATTCAGACAGGGGTACTACAGGGTAAACCTTAGCATGATCTGTGGTTAGAGCCTGCCAAGGCAGAGGATGACAAGCCACCATCTTACTGTGATTTATAGAAGCACTTGGAATGCTTTCTCCTTCAAAAAATGACATCACTGTCATTGTAAAGCCTAAAAAGATGCATTTGAAAGAAAGCTGATCAATTCAACATGCAGAGTTGTTAAGGAGCTTTCTCAGGCCTGGCAAGCTGCCTAACAAAAGCTGTCATATCATAAAGTCACATGGATATTTTCTCCAATAAAGATCTGAAGCTGAAAGCTCGGTTTATCCAACATTAAAGAAATCAAACCCAATGTTTCTTTTCCTTTTTGTCTTAACAGCCCACAGAACGCCTTTGTGCTACTTTCTGTTTCCCCTTTGAATGTCTTTTTCCTTTGCCTCCTAAACCTATACTGTCTTCCAGATGACTCCTTCAACATTATGGGTAATCTCTTCAATCACAGAGTCAAACCATAATGAATTGTTCCTCTTGTCAATGCATTCAGGGCCTGTTCTATAAAGCCTCCAGTGATTCTGTCAGTGCTAATGAGAATTTTTCTGGAGGGCTGCAGAAGATTGTTAAAAAGCAGCAATGGCAAACATAATATTAGTTTTTCTATAGTTAACTGAAAACAACTTTTGCCATCGCCATTAAATAAAGCTGGAATGATAAGTTGTTGCTTTTATAAAATACCACAGTAATTCCCAGGAATTCTTTCACAAAAGATACATTTTATCATATCCCACTGAAAAGAAAAACCCAATGGTATTATTGTGAAGGCATAAATGACCATGATGATGATATTTTGCTAAAGAGAAATACCACAACAAATAAAGCAATCTATTTCAATTGTACAGCTGGGAGGTCACATAGCTAGCAAACTCAAGAAAGGTTTTTTTGCTATCCTCTTCATTTCTTTACTTAATTTGCCTTCAAACCTGATGAATAGTCAATTTGAAATTTGCATGTACTTAAATGGGCTGATATACACAATGGCAAGATAGCAGCTTCAGATTTCATTAAAAGGCAACTTTATATGATTGTAGATATGCATATAAAAAAATTATTTAGGTATGCAAATGAGCAATCCTTTTTCTCCAGTGAAGTGTCAATGTTAGGTTAACAATGACAGAAAGTAGCAGAGTTGCAAATTAATCATTATCATGTTCATTAGAAGTCTCATTGAGGTCAATGGGAGAGTTCCTTATTTAGTATGTTGATGAAGATTCTCAGTCATCCGTTTCTAAGTTAGTGTTCGACTTATACTTACATCTCAATTCAACCAACATTGCCACATGAAAAAAACTAGCCAGAATTAACTCCTGAAAGATATAATCATATGTATGGACTACTATTGCCAAACATAGCTTTTGTAAGATTGCTATAAACCACCCAGGGGGTTAATATATTGGTATAAAAAAATCTAAATAAAACTACTGGTAAGAGGTGATGTGACTAGTTAATCATATGGTAGGATGTATGACAGTCAACTTGGATTTTTTTTAATACAAAGGCCATTGGATAATTAAATTATTTAGTTAGTAATAACATGATTAAAACTCAGGAATCTCACAAAAGACTGAAAACAGGAAAATAGGCATTAGGTAAGAGCCGTTGGTGGTACAGTGGTTAGAATGCAATATTGCAGGCTAATTCTGCCCACTGCAAGCTGTTCAATTCTCCACCAGCTCAAGGTTGACTCAGCTTCTATCCTTCTGAAGTGGGTAAAATGAGGACTCAGATTGTTGGGAACAATATGCTGATGCTGTAAACTGCTTAGAGAGGGCTGTAAAGCACTATGAAGTGGTATATAAGTCTTATTGCTATTGCTAAATGCCATCTTTCATCCTTATAGTTTACAGTGTTACAGGCTACTGTTATCTCAAATTTCCATATCTTCTCCCCTGTTTGTTTGTTTTTCAGTTTAGAAAAGCCCAATAAAAATCTTTTTCTTCTCAGGAAGAACCTTTTGGGAAATTGGATGATAGAATTTAGCACAACAATAAAATGTGCAAATCTATATGTAATGGAACTTATTTCAATAAAGGAGAATATTTGTAGCTCAGGTTTGAACTGTGGGGTCCTTGGTGCTCTCTGAGCTTGGTTGTGTTTTTTTGCATACATTTCATTACCCAAACTAGGTTATATCACTCGCACTGATGATATACCCAGTTTAAGTGATGAAACATCTGCAAGAAGACAACTAAGCTCACAGAATTTATTTCATTGTATTTCACTCGTGTCAGATTACCTTCTAAATTAATGATTCTTATCAATATAGGGTTCCAGATTAGATGTATAAGATACTTTTAGAGAATTGTTGTAAACATGCAATATGTATCCATTACAAGAATAAAGGGAATCAAAATTAATATGGATGTGGAAAAAGCCTATGTTCATTTCCATTTGAAGTTAAATTTGATCATATTTGAAGCTCACTTTAATTTACCAACTGATATTCCTGCCAGTATCTTGATGTCTTTCGCATCTTGTCGGTCAAATCTTGACAACTGTTTGTGGATGAACTAGCTGAATTTTACACAGGTAAATAGCCTGCATTCAGTGAGTTAGTCAATTTTCTGTCACCTCACTGTATAATGGTTTCTTTCAGATTGTCTGTATCTTTTTTCATTGTCTTTCTAGACTGTCACAGCATTGAGAATTGACTTTTGCACAATCGATTTACAACCAGCTACTTTACTTTTTGATAATAGAGATTAAACCAAACACAAAAATATCTCTTTGGTGAAAAAATAAAACTAGCTATGTTGCTAACTTTAAGAGATGTTGCAAAATCTTATGCCGTCAGATAAAAGCAGAATGTACCAATTACTACTGCAAACAAGAGGAAAAAAATGATGAAGCCGTTAAGGCTAATACTTTCAATACGTTCTTCAGTTCAGTCTTTGTTAACAGCAATGGTTCCAGCCCCACATTTCCTAATCATACCACAATTAGTTGCAATGATCTACTACATATTAAGCGCAATCTACGAGATATCATTCAGATCCAGCACTTTGCCTGACCTATGGTCACTAGCCATGATCATTCCTATCTTCAAAAAGGGAGACTTCAGCCTAGTTGAAAATTACAGGTCAATCTCATTATGCTGTGTCACATGCAAAGTCATGGAATCAATCATCAACCAATCCATTATTCTCCACTTAGAGACAAATAACCTACTCTCTAACAATTCTAAAAATGCAGGCAAAAGACAGATACAGATATGGAAATTATGGGAAAAAATTTGGACAGATAAAAATATTGTAAAATGAATAACTGAATATGAAATTTAAAGTTTTGTTCTATTGAATGATTAAGTATTTGAATTAAAAGGATATAAAGAATAGAACTTTATTAAAACTTGTTTGATATTGAATAGTGACTTATAATAAATATTGGATAAAAAGAGAAGATAATTAATGTTTAAATAATAAAATGGGGAAAGTTATATGGAGTGAAATGTTAAATTTATGAATATTGATATAATTTGAATATTCTAAATTAATGGAATATGAATAATTAAATATACAAAATTTCATTCTATTTAAGTATATGAATTAAAATGTTATATAGAATAGAACTTTTTTAAAATTTTTGATATTGAGTAGGGTCAATTTGAATATTCCAAATGAATGCAATGTAAGTTTTAGAATTTTATTGTTACATTTAAGATATCAGATTAAGAATATTGAAATAATTTAAAAATCTTCTATGCCAAGGTTGTAAAGATTGAGAAATTGAAGGATATGTTATAAGATAATGGAACATTTAAGATTGTATCTTAAGATGAAAAGACTTAAAATGTATTTAAATATTGATGAAAAATTGATAGCTTTGTTATATTGTAGTGATATGAAACTGATAAATGTATTATGAGGTTGGATAGATAAAAATATTTTAAATACATTTAATTTAAAACCTAGTATTCTACCAGTAAATCAGGATAGGAGTTTAAACGACCATTAGTATAAATTGAAAGATTGACAAGATAAGGAGGTGAAATTAAGATTTTTAAGGATGTTGTATAAATATATCATTTAAATAATGTAATATGTTTAAAATTGTTAACCTGTTATTACTGTAATGTGTTACTTAGAATGTTTTATATAAATATGAAATTATTTGAAAGCTTTTAGGAAAATGGACTTAAAAGCAGTACAGATGGCTGGATAAGAGATGGAAGGTATGAAATAGCATTAATGAACTGGACAAGTACTGATGAAAGAAATTTGAAATATATAGCCAGCAGGCTGTTGTTGATGGAAATATATAAGCACATTGTTTTTTGTTTTTATATAAACATAATAAAAAATTTATACCACAAAAATAGATACTAAGGCTGTTCCTAGATGTTTGCATTCTTCTGCATGAAAGCTCACGATCACATAAAATCTATATAGATGCATTGCTAAGTAAAAGGCATTATTCTCCCTCCCCTTCTTGACACATGGTGTCACTCACTCATGAGTCTTTCAGATATTACTCCACCAATGGAGAGAAATAACCCTCTGCAGATAGAAGTATCACTCCACCTCTGGCATACATGCAGGCAAGCAGTCAAATCATATCCATTCTTCTTCCTTTTCCTTTTTCAGTCACTCAGTTTTGGAGAAAGAAAAGTCCCCTGTTTGTCCAAAACCGCTCAAGTGAAACAGGAGATTTACTATAGCCACATCTGCCTGAGGGAAATGAAGGTGCAATCAATTGGGTCATCTCATTCCATTGCTGGACAAACACTTCCATTTATGGTTGCCCTTGAGCTTTTTCCCATTTGCTTCCAAAGTTTGTTCACATAATATCAAACAGTGCAGGGTCTTAAATTTGGTACACCTAGCAGTATAGTTTGTCAGCTTTTAACATTTAACCTCAACAACCCGTAAAATACATTGAATACTTTGTGTGAATCTTGAGAAATATGTTTAGAATGCTAAAAAATGTATCGGGATAATTCATTGCTAAAACAGGAGAATTTATGTAAGCAGATATGTTTTGGGATGGGACACCAGATGAACTTAAATTATACAACAGTAATTATTTAAAGTGGGATAATTTAACATTACAGTAGTGCACAAAAGCTCTCAATCAGAAAAAAAACTGAAGAAAAATATATCAACAAAATTAGAAAGCACTGCATGGGGCATAATTAAGAGTTTAAACTGAACAAGGAGATACAAGAAACCATGCAACTAATTTAAAGGACTCGGGAAAATATTACTTTTGTTCAGAATGTAGGGATGGAGGAGTTACTGTAGCAAAATCAGTAAAAGGCAGATTTTTTTTTCAGGATGATAACAGTGTGAATTTCAATCATTTCATCTACATATTCTTCCATTGTTCCACTTTTCTATTATAGTTTTTAAACCCATTTGATCATACATTCTTTTATTTACTCATCTTGTCTTTGAAATTTCAATAAGAGTTTATATATTTTAGCAGTAACATGTTCAATTCTATTTCTATGTTCTGTCTTGCTGTGTTCAAAGCCAAAAGTATCTTTGTCTGCTTTAAATATTTCTAATAATTGTATATAGAAAAAACAAATGGTATATATATTCTTTTGACATCAAATTCTCTCTTGATTTTATTTTAAATTTTCCCTTTAAGAGTTCCAAGACATCACCATAAATTAACCATTTATGCTTAGTTATCATTTGTGTTCTGTAATAGGCTTTTGTGGTGACAAGCATAATGGTATTTTTGGACACAAATTAATATCTGCCCCATATGCACTTCTAATAAAATGATTTTTAAAATCAACATTCAACTTATACTTTCTTATTCCATAAATAGCCAGGCCACACAAGTCTCAAATCATGTCCTTCTCCTTCCAGTAACCTATTTCTCAGAGTCATCCAATCTTTCATCCAAGCTAAGCAACAAGCTGCAAAATAGAGTTTCAAATCAGGTAAATCTAAGCCTACTCTCTCTTTAGCATCTTGAAACACCTGGTATTTAACTCACAATTTTTTGTCTTGCCACCCAGATTTAGATAAGTCTTTCTGACACTGTTTAACTAGTAAATCAATTGTCAAAACAAGTATTATCAGAAACAAAAATAACATTCTAAGTAAAACATTCATATTAATCACAGATATTCTCCCAGCAATGACATTTGTAGCTTTTACCACCTTGATATATCTTTTTTAATTTCATTCCTTGTCTTAACATAATTATTTTGAAACAATGCAAAATTCATATTTGTCAAATTAACCCAAAAATATTTTACCTTTTTCCTTGAGATCTATTTTGTTCATCAATTCTGTTTGGTCTTTTGCCTTCATATTTTTTGTTAGCGTCTTTTAAAACCAGCTAATATCTCATTTTCTCATTAATGTTTCCAATCCCCTTTAAGTATCTTCCAATATCAGCACCAAATTAACTGCAAAATCTCTCAATGTGTAACTCTCTTTTTAAACTTTTAGACTCGCTATCCTCTCATTTTGCTTTACATCTCAATTCAAATCTTCCAGAACCAAAATAAGCAAAAGGGTATCTCTCAAGATTTTGTTAAAGCTCCATTAACATTAATTTGTGTTTTCTGTGAGGTATAAATCAATTTTACCCATTTTATACAATTCTCCAAAGTTCATATCTTTAAACTTTAAGCAAAAAGGGCCAATTTAAAGTGTCAAAGACTTTCTCTATATGTAAAAACACTGGTTCCTTTATAGATCCCAAGAGAGCACACTATTTTCCTTCCTATATTATGTGAACCTGTATTTGTTGCTTCTTCTATTTTTTATTTATATTAAAACTTTTGAAAGATTAGTATTGACCCACCTGAAAACCATCACAGATCCACTGCTGGACCCCTTGCAATTTGCCTACTGAGCAAATAGATTGGCAGATGCTGCTGTTAATATGGCTCTGCATTGCATACTTCAACATCTTGTATCTCCAAGGACCTACGCAAGGGTCCTTTTTGTAGACTTCAGCTCAGCATTCAATAATCATTATTCCAGATATAAAATAGTCACCTAGCATCAAAATGCCATCAAGAAGCACAGCAAAGAATGTTCTTCCTGAGCCAACATAGAAAGCTCAGACTGCTCAAGGAGCTGCTAATAAGTTTTACAAAGGAATTATTGAGTCTGTAATTTGCACCTCTATAACTGTCTGGTTTTGCACTGCAACCAAACAAGACAGACACAGACTTCAATGGATAATTAGAACTGCAGAAAAAATTGCTATAAACCTTCCTTCCATTGAAGATCTATGCACTGCACGAGCCAGAAAAAGTGCTTAGAAAATAACTACAGACCCCTCACATCCTGGACATTAATTGTTTCAACTTCTTCCCTCTAAAAGTCGTTATAAGACACTGCAAGCCAAAACAACTAGACACAAGGACAGTTTTCCCCTTAGGCCATCAATTTGCTAAACAACTAACTTCCACAATACTCTTAAATTAGCTAGTAGGGCTGGGCTGTATCACTATTAACCTTCTCATCTTTCCTATAACCTATTCTGTTATTTGTATGACAATTAACTTTGTTGCTTGTATCCTACAATCTATAGTAGTTGTTTTATCTAGTATCCTAGTATGACTTGTAGATTGTTTATTTAGAATTATATGACTGTTCTATGCCTATCACAAAAATGTATATTATGACATGCTGAATGTATTTTATAATATTATTAATGTGTTTATGACATGATGGCATGATGAATGTATTTCATGATTATGACCATAATTTATCACTTGTAGCTTATATATACATTGAGAGCATTTGCACTGGAGACAAATTCCTTGTGTGTCCAATAACACTTAGCTAATAAAGAATTCTATTCTATTCTATTCTATTCTATTCTATTCTATTCTATTCTAGTATAATCTAGTCTAGTCTAGTCTAGTTTAGTCTAGTCTAGTCTAGTCTAATATGTTTAATATGCATTAATATATTACTAAAAACTCCAAAATCAGAACAAATTTTCAAAATCCCATGTTGTGGAAATTCAAAGTGCTTTTAATTTGTTGACTGTATTTTATTCTTGATATCTGTTACTTTCCTGTGCCAATTTTTTTTATTCTACCTCTGCTTCTATGTCCTATTTCTATCTTCACATCTTCCTTCTTCCAACTTCTTCTTACTGATGTCATTTATTTATCAACATTTCTTTAGGACAATGCATATTGCTATCTTTGTATACATCCATATCGTCACATGCTTTGAACATTTTGCCTGTATCAACAGAACTTACACAGTACAACTCTGATAATCAATATGCTAAGGAAACTGAGTTCAAATGAGGCCAAAGAAAGTGAAAACAAGAAAAACTACCTATGAAGCAAGAACTTGTGTCCTTCAGAATCACTTCATGGGCATCGTAGCTAAACTGCCCATGAACTGTAGCTCTGGTGACTCAGAACATCAGTCTCATCATTTGCCAAATATGTAATTTTAGCAATTCTGATGTTCCTTTATGAAATATCAGAAGCAGGGATTCACATTAGTCCAACTAAGTAACACCCTGTCCATTTTAACTACTAATATATCACTACTGATGCTCAAATTAGAAAGACCTCAATCCCAGAGATTCAAGGGTTTTTTTAGAATTTATTTTGACTCGTAATTCACTAAATAACTCAAGCTTCTAAATAGTTCCATGGCTTCGAAAGCTAGAACCATTCTGAAAGCTGTAAGTTTCCTTAGTTATTTTTATCTGTAGCATATCAAACACTACTGCATCCAGGCCTTTAATAAAATGGATATAGTCAATACAACAAATGCCTACTATTAATTTTTAATGGCAATAAGTATGTTTTATTTTTATGATGGTTTATTAATGTGCTTCATGATAAATGTATATACTGGCCTAAGGCTCTGTCTGGTTGTGTTAGGATATGTCATGGCTTGCAGCTCAGGAGTGATCGATAGTACACTTCTTCTGTAGCTGACTAAAGGGACTTCCTGCTATGCAAACCATTTACCCTGTAGGAGTCTTGTTGCCTTTAGAGTAAAATAGCTCAGTGTAGATCAAAGAGCTTTTGCTGTCAAACTTCAGCTGAAATTGTTCTTTTTTCCCCTTCCAGTTATTATTCCATTTCCAGACTCCAGGGGAAATCCTTGTAATAAAAAAAATGTGATCGACTTGCATATAATCTACATGTCTTTACAAGTTGTTTAAGCCTTCCAGGTCTTAACATTAACTAGAGCTCTCATATAAACAGAGAGCATGTGTAGTATAAAAGAAAAAGGGGGGGGCTGCAAAGTATTTATTTATTTATTTATTTGTATTTTTATACCGCCCTTCTCCCCGAAGGGACCCAGGGCGGTATGCAGCCATATAAAAACAGTTATAACAAATACACAAACAACACATTAAGAGAGATATAAAAACAATAATTTAAGTGGCTGATTTAGGATCAAATATAAAACCAATTTAAAACCTAATAGTAATTTAAAATTAATAACATTTGGGCAAGGAAAAAGGTGCAGATTAGGCCAGCCCGGCCTGGATAAACAGATGGGTTTTTACTGCCCGACGGAAGGCACGGAGGTCTATGATAGTTCTAATCTCTATCTCTAATCTCATTGGGTGCCCAGATTAGTTGTGACTCATCCGGGCACCCAATGTCTAAAAGGTTCACCATCACTGGTGTAGACCAACCTTCATCACTCTTAAATTCTAATCCAGCAATAATTCATAGAATTCTATAGGACATTCTACTAATAGATCTCATCCATATTTGTCATGTTTGCCTCTCTTTTTTTAGATTTCCTCAGCTTTGTTGAAAATAATATTTTTTCCTAGTTTTTTTCCCGAGAATTGCCTTAAGGAGTAATAATTTCATTGTCCCAAGTTCAAAGGTTAATAGTTCATCTTTCTTTAACTTGACTGGTCTCTATTAGATTCTCCTTGGTTACTCTTTACTATTTCTATCTTTGATGTATATTCTTCTTTAAAAAAATGTTTCTTTTTAGATTGATGTTAATTTCAACTATGATTCTTATATCTTGCTTATACAGCTTTCCTCTTTGATTTTAAAATTCAATGTATGATTTATCATAATAATCCTGGTTTTATTCTGTATCCTGCATCTGGAAGTCCCTTGAATGACAGCTTTTCACTGCTCTATGTTGTGTTCTATAACGTAATTGATTGGAGTCCAGTGTTCTTCCTGGCCATGTGTAAAGCCTGTATTGCTTAAAACTAATATTGACTATAATCAAGGAGACTCAGTTAATGGATGGGGGAGGCAGGGAGGCCCGAAAATTTAGGCCTCCTTTGCAATGGCCGACATGGGTGGGGGAGGCAGGGAGTCCTGAAAATTTAGATCTCCTTTACAATGGCCATGATCTGCTGAGGCCTTGCAGGTGAGTGCGGTGCTACATAACGGAGGGCTGCCCCGGCATGGGTGGGGGAGGCAGGGAGACCCAAAATGGCCACACTTGGCCGAGGCCTCGTTTGCAACACCCGCGCTACCCAAATCCCAGGAGGCAGTGGAAAGGCCATGCCTATTGGCCCTTTGGTACGTGTGGGAGCGTATGGCGCAGCAGGGAGCGCAGGATCGGCCACCACGGGGCGCTGAGAGACACCCCCCCAGTACTACTCACTGCCCATCTGGCTCCCCTGCACCGCTTTTCGCATAGACCAAGCCCACCTGGCCCTGAACGGCCAGCCCAGTGGGAGGGCCTCGCCTGGCCATGCTATGTCCGCGCTGGCCCAATCCAAGGAGGCAGTGAAAAGGGTATAGAGTTCTGAACATTCTTTAGGAATGAGATGGGCATTGAGGATAATCAATGGATTAAATCCTATGAGGACAGATTCAGAGAGCTAGGAACTTACTTATTGAGATTTCTATTTAAAAAAATAATAGTTACAAGATTTCTAGTTTTTTAAAAAAAGACAAAACATGACAAATACTTGCTGAACCATATTTCTTTAATTTGTGCACTGTAACATTATTCTTAATTTGCTTTCTGATTGGAGCGCTGTAACCATTCATTTGCAAACTCTACTTAAATCAAAATTTTAATTATATAAGGAAATTATATAGTTTAGATAAAATGTAAAAGCAATTCTGACTAACTTTCCTGTAAAATAGCAAATTGTACTGCAATGAATTCTGAATAGATTAAACTATTTGCCTTTCACATCCAGTCTGAGTCACATCTGGCATATGAGATTGACATTGAAAGAAAATGAGGTCAGAAAACTATGAAATGTTTTCCATAAACTAAAAAGAGAAAAAATATAAGAAATCACAGCTGACTTTTTCTTCAACATAATCCTCCTGAATGAAACTAGACTTTTCTAACCTGTATCGACACTTATCTATAGAGGCTGTGGTGATATTTGTAAACTATAGAAACTAGGTTAAGATCTAAGTTTTAAATTATTACATTCCTCAAGTACATGCTCTAAACCAGAAGACCATGAGGTCTAGTCTCACGTTGGGCATAAAGCCAGCTGGGTGACCTTGAGCCAATCACTCCCTCTCAGCCCTAGGAAGAAGGCACTTCTGAAGTCTTGTCATGAAAAGTGCAGATACTATCCAATGCAGTCACCAATAGTCAGCACTGACTTGAAGTCACGACACATACCTATATATATATATATATATATATTTGTTTTCGTAGGTTTTCACGGGTATAGTTATGTAAGTTTGAGCATGTTCGGGT
>JANHFO010004819.1:344570-354744 GCA_032468095.1 Pareas carinatus | reverse complement strand
AGAAAGGGGCGCAATTGGCGTACCAGGCGGACCTGGTAAAATGCCCCCCTGGTGACGGCTGCCAGATGGTCAGTTAAGGACAACCGTTCATCCAGGAGGATGCCTAAATTGCGCACCCTTTCCATGGGGGCCAAAGACTCGCCCCCGATAGCCAGTGATGGAACAAGCTGGCTATATTGCGGCGCCGGCAGCCACAGCCACTTATTCTAGCTGAATCTATAAAAATGTTTTTAAAACTGTAAGATAATATACATGAAACTTTTAAAACTATATAAAAGATTGATATGTCAAAGATCATGTGATGAAATACAGCCTGACAATGAAGATTTGCTAGGAAATTATTGTTATGTGGTGCCAAAACACCAGCTATGTCATTTACAAAGTTTGCATGAAGTTTTGAAACTATTTGTAAATATTATTGTTTGTGTTATGGTCCTATAAATGAATGTTCACAAAATAATGTTGGTGTGGAATTCTGGTTCCGGTTCCCGTCAAACGAGGACACAGCAGCTAGGGCTCCAGTTGCTAAAATCCTTTTTTTCAACTGCATTGGGGACCCTAGAGTTCCAAAGTCACCCTGGAGAGGCAACAGAAGAGGGAGGAGAAGCGAGAAGGAGTGTCAACGGCAGCCGACACAAACCAGGCTACTTATCTCCTTTTCTCCAAGGGGGAGAAAAGACATGTGAAAAATAACACCACAATATGGGAACCGAGGACAGAAAAAAACATCAAGACGGAAGTCAAGCATGAAATGCACCAGTCGGGTGAGGGGAAAAAAACCTTTCTTCTCTCCTCTACAACGACTCTGTGATGGGGCAACTACAAATATAAAGTTAATAAATACAATCACGAAAAAAATTTTAAGATGGCAACTGAACTCACAAGGGACAGTTAAAAACTATGGGGGAAAAGGAGGTAAATCTGGAAAGCGGAAGGTCTGGGAAGGAATGCTAAAGGCTTTGGAGATTTAAAATAAGGAAAAAGAAAAGGAAAAGAAGAAAAGTTTGGACTTAAATTTGAAGGACTAAAAATAAAATATGATAAGGATTTAGAATTTAAAGATATGGACTTTGGACTTTGAGAAAGTAATAAGTAAATTAAAATTAACACAAAATGAAGACTACACAAAGATGACATAATACAAAGCCCCACAATAATTGAACTTTTACAGATCATTCAGGACTTTAGAGCACAGAGAGGAGCAACAATGATACAGCATACAGACAAGACATACAGAATGAAAAAAGTATTTAATGACAACAGGAGGCGGAAAGGACTAAGGAAGAAGAACAGAAAACAGAGACTTGCAAGATATGGGGACACGAAAATAGAGGGATCTAAAACTTCTTCCAGAAAATTACAAAATGAAATATATTACAGAAAAGCATGCCCCCAAAAATACAGACTTGGGGACAATGGTATAGAGGGAAAAGCTGGAAACACCCAGAACAGGGGGATTGTATTTAAACAAAAGTGTGTGAGAAAAAAAGACTGGAAAACAGAGATGAGAGGATGGCTAGATAAAGCATAAGTGAATTTACAAAACATAATGGTGAGTGAAAAAGATTTGTTTGGGCAGAAGGGCGTTGGTTAAGATGATATGTTATATTTTTTGTGCTGGCACATAAACAGTCAACATAAAAGTATTGGTTTTCTACCGGATGATTCATGAGATTGAATTGAAGGATGGAAAAAGGAGACAATTGCCTCCTCCCATAAAAGGGGCCATACTAGGAGTTGTAACATGATTTAAACATATTATCTATATCTACATAACATGCTTGTGTAATAGTACCTTATACAATACCTGAAATTCGATTTTAAATATTTTAAATGAGATAAAAGCTGATTTGTGATTAGAGATTCTCAGAACATTTTATATACATACACACCAAGATGGAAAGACTTCTAATGTTTAAGAGCATCATTTTTCCAAAGCATTTTAAAAATACCAACTATTCAGTAAAACAATTTATAATAAATTACATCATACAATCTTACTTTTTTACGAGTGGAATACTAAGTGCCCAGCCAGCAGCAAAATCTGGAAATTTAAAAACTGTAGGATTTTCTGCAAAGGCATAATGGTGGATAATTGTAGATTCATCATCATGTAATGCTTTGCCTAAAAAAAATTCCTGTGGGAGAAGAGAAATATTAGTATCCAAATATAACTTCACTAAGTTCATAAAGATCTATTACGCGGTCCACAGAACCTTATGACGGTATTTTTCTCTATACACTTATTCAAGTGCACAAACACACAGGAGTAAAGGCATCCTTAATTGTATAATAAATCATACTAATGCTTCATCTATCAAACTTAAACATGTAAACCAATTGTGAAGGTTTGGAAACTTGTGACCTTCCAGATATGGAGGAACCACAGTTCACTACATCTTTCACCATTCATTATGTTGATTGGAGGTTCTATTAGTGGTGGAATTTCAGCAAAATTAAAGTCTAGATTTTGCACTGGCAAAATTGGCTGGCAGAGAAAACTAACTTTTAACCAAGAAACAAGAAATAACAAATAAGTCTTTTGCTTACTCAATATATTCATACATAACACCAAATCATTTTTTTTAAAGTATGTTTTCTTGAGCAAGGCGTATGGACTCATTTGTGCAAAACAGATGGTCCCAACATCATTCTAAACCCAAAACAAAGGATGCATAAGCGTAGCAGCTTATATGTGAGACAGACCACTGTGCAAGAGTAGGTGAAAAAACAACATATGCTAAATGCTATCTAATTTACAGGAAAAATCTGTCAAAAGACTTTCCTCAGTCCAATTGCTGTATTTCTCGAGAGAGAGTAGTGTACTTTTCAATTTCTTTAAATAAGCCTTCTGAATGCTTATCACATTATCTCCCTCCTTCCAAGAAAAACTAATTTCACTCAACAATATTCTTCAGCAGGACAGAACATTTCTGCCTGGAGTAACAGACACAAATTTTATTGTGTTTCTTCCACTTTTACTGGGTTTAGGGCTCATTTGTTCTAAATTCTAAATGAGATGTGTTTACTGTGCTATGCATATTCCTAGCTTTCCGCTGCTTGCAAACTAAGTAACACTATATGAATAAGCGTGAACTAGGCTGCTAATTAATAGGTGTTAACTTTATGTAAGAATATTTCTATGACCATATGTAATTTTAGCCACAGATAAGAAATCACTCAGAAATAATACCTTCGCACATTAATGTAAGATCTCCCAACATCTGTTTTTTATTAATGGTAAATGAACAGTAAAATATGGAAGGTGAGACAAAAATCTTAAAATTATTCCTACCAACAAGTTGCTGATATATTTACAGATATAATAATTATATTTTTCCAATGTACTATTTTTTACTAGTAGATGTAAAATAACTTGTACGTTTCTGTATTTTAGCTCTTTGCTTTTCTTTTAAAAAAAAGGTTTCTATACAATAATAGTTTTGATCTTTCATATGTGAATAGATCTTCATAATTGAGATTTAATTCTTACAATGCTGATATAAAACTGTAATTACAGTATAATGCAACTGTCAGTACATAATTTATTATTTTTAATTATACTGGTCTAGGTTTTAGACATTATGCATGTTATATAAGAAGAGAACTGTTCCTTCTCATTTACTATAGTAATAGTTTTATCAAAATGCAAAATAATTCAGTTTTTGATTCTTTTTCACAATTTGTAGTACTTAGAATCAGAATTTATTCACCAAGTGTCTCTGAACACACAAGGAATTTGTCTGTGGTGTACATGCTCTATACAGGCTATAATGGACAAACTGTGATTACAATCATAAGGCTATAATTATACTTTGGAGTCAAACATTAAGAAATCATTTTTTTAAAATTATCACCTTAGATTTGTCATATCTTCTAAGCATTCTCAGTAGTTTCACAATATGTATTCTTGTATCCTCTTCACAGAAAAAAATCCATGAAGAGTTTTTGCTGTATGAAACAGAAAACCTGACAGAAAATAGAGTTTAATTTACTGTAAACATGGTTTAGAAAGAATTTTGTAACTCAAGTGGTTTTGCTGATATTAGGAAATATTTGTACTGATAATATTGTTCTATTGTGGATATTATATTATTTATTAAACCAAATCAATACTGAGTTGGCAATTTACAATCAGTCAAAAAAGGGCTATCATAGTCTACAACATTAAAATGTCCATGTAATTTAAAGCAATGAATAACTAATCAAACTTGCAGTGATACATGGACAAAACATGAAAGTGATATTGAATAAAACAAGTCATCAAAGTCAAATGAAATAACAGCAACAAATCAATATAAATAATTCAAAGGGAACTAAGAGTAAAATGGCAATAATGAAGAATTTACCAAATACTCTTTGAAAAAGTTCATCTTCAGTAGCTTCAGGGACGTTAAAAAGATGACTCCTCTGTCCAAAGTACACTTGGATATATGAGCCCGTTCCAAATAAAAAATATTGCTAATGTTGCTGTTCCTATTTTCACCCATTTTACTGCAAATTATATTGATTGTTCGACATATGTATTTGAACAGCCCGAATGCCATCTCCTGCAAAGAATGCATTTTGAGAGTTGTTGAGTGTTGTCCAAGGAACTGATTATTTCCTTGCAATTAAGCAAAATGTACTGCAGAGATGGTAAAATTTATGTCAGGCAGCCAGTTTCCATAGAATCAACATTTTTATCAGTAAGTTGGATGAGGGAAATTTACAAAGTCTGCAGATGACACCAACCTTCAAAGGATGGCCTACCACTTTAGATGAAATAGGAATGATTCAAAAGGATCTAAATGGGCTTGAGGGGTGGCAAAACTGAACAGAATGGGATTCAACAGGGAGAAATGTAAAATTCTGCACCTGAGCAGGAAAAATATAAGGCAAAATATAGGCTGAGGGGGAAAAAACCGGCCAGTAGCACACGTGAAACAGATAGCAGATCTGCGTGTCATTGAACAAAAATGAAATGTGAGCCAGTAATGTGATGCAGCTGCTAAAAAGGCGAATGTTATTTTGGGTCCATTAACAGAAGCAAAAAGTCCAGATCTCTAGAAGTAAGTGATTCCTTCTACTTTCCTCCATACCCATTTGGAGTACTTTGCCCAGTTCTGAGCACCAGTTTACAAGAGACAAAAACTGGAATGAGTTCAGAGGACTCCCACCCCCAGATGGTGGGGGAAGGGGGTCTGAAAATTAAGTCCTATGAGAAAGAATTAAAGGATCTGGATAAGTTTAACCCCAAAAATATGACTCACAAGAAATAGGATAGTAGTTTTCAAATATCTGAAATATCACATAGAAAAGTGAACTTTAGTTTTTAAAATAAAAAACTGAATGTTACAAGAATTGTTACAGAATAAGCAATTAGAACAGCCAGCCCATGAATGAGAGAGAAATGAGAAACAAGAGATATTGGAGATACTCAACAGCAAAGGAATACAGAAATGCCTTTGAGAGTTCTACAGAAGAAACAGCCTCTCGATCTCTACAGTCCTGAAAAGCAGAGAGGATATGCTACTATCAGTAAAAGGAGAAGAAAGTTATAGTAATTGCTTACTATAGGACCTGTTTGATTGACTGACTCATGTGTTAATGTCTGGAGCATGAATGATGGAGAAGCTACCAAAACTTTCATAGTCCAGAGAAAATGACTAGAAAGGAAAAGCGTAATACTCCAGCACAATGACTAGTAACAGAAATATTATACTAGGATACTAACTTTATGTCCACTGATGAAATAAACAAAAAATCTTAAGTTTAGCTGGAGTTCCTTAAAATTTCTATAGCAGTTCCAGCATTCCATTTTGTTTCAACTTATGTCCTATAGACCTGAAGTTTAAAATTTGATTTTATGTCCATTTACATGATTTTTTAATGGACGGTTTTAAAGCCCCGCAGCATTTGTAAGTTTAACCTTCCCCTCTTCATACAATAGTATATCATGATGGTTTATTTGTTAATCATACTAATACTTCATAGTTATATAAAGCTGTGTGTACAGTAGTATGGGCTGGTATCTTACTCTGATCCTTTGCTTTTATAAACAGATACTAAACCTTATTATACCTTTTGACCTAAGCATGTTCAATTAGGGCAACTTTGAAGTGACTCAAGGATATATATGGTCAAAGAACTTAATGTTCTTTAATGTTCTGTATACAGTATAAATAAGTAATTGATAATTGATATTGCAGAAATAAATAATTATTAAACTTGGTATGTTAAAGGACTAAATGAAAACTGAGAGATAACATCTTTTTACAATGTGCATGTTCTTCAGTTTCTATATACTAATGCTCAGACTATGAGTGATAAACCAGACAAGCTTAGTACATATGATTTAATAGATATGATGTAACTGGGAACATTGGGACGATTTTCATGATTAGAACACAGAAACTCACAAATGCAACTTGTTCAAAATGAACAGAATCTATAGAAAAGAAGGCAACATTCCACTGAATATTAAAAATACCATACAGAGATCCAAGGGAATGAACTTGGCCTTACTTGAAGAATCTAGACCAAAATAAGTAGAATAATAAAATAATAACAGATGTTGATGTCTCCTGTCAATCACAAAACCAAGAAAAAAATATTGATGATGTATTCCAAACCAAACTGCTGATCTTTCAAAGAAACAAGAGATTTTAGAACTTAGAATTTCTTAGAATTTTGAACTCAGAATTACCTGACATCCACTGAGAGATACTGCCAGGGATGGTTCTTCCAGGAAATGCAGCATCTGTCTTGCTCATGGCTTTTTCCCTCAAAAGGTGAAGAAAGGTATAATGGGAACTGCTACTCTTGACTTGATCCTACCAAATAGGAAATATTTAGTTGATGAATTGATAATAGTAAGAACACTGGAAGAACTCTGGACATTAAGGGAAACTAATACTAAATGTAAGCAAACATGTATCTCAGACATCAAGAGGTAGATTTTAATAAATTCAGAGTAATGATCAATAAGTTCAGATATTAGAAGATGCAAATGGGAAAAGAAATTTATGATTGATAAGAGTGTCTAAAAATGAAATACCAAAAGTACCACTGAAAATAATTTTCGATGAGACAAAAAAGAAACTACACTAGAAGAAGCTACACAAAAACTTAGTAAAGATCTGAAAATTAAAAATAATATACATAGAAGGTGGAAAAATCATCACAAAAAAGCATATACAGGTAGACTGGTATTGTACAGATTATATCAGGAAAGCTTAAATTCAGAACAAGAATGAGATTAATGAAGGATAATAAGACCATAAAGGGCCTTTTCAGTTACATTATGAATTTTAATGGAAATGGTGTTTCAACTGTTCAGAGCGAAAATGGTAGAAGGTATAGCAAAGAACAAGCATAACTACTATTTTGGCTCAGTGTCCTCTAAAGTGCATTCTGTCACACTGAGTTGACTGAAGGGCAGGATTTATCTGAATGCTGACAGAAACAACACGTAGAACAACTGACCCTGAATATATTTAAATCTCCAGAGCCTGATGGACTGCATCTTAGATGATTGATGGAACTTTCTATCCATTATCTTTGAGAAAGTGGAAAGTACCAGATAGCTAGAGGAGATAAACTGTTTACTGCCTTCTTCTAAGGTTGAAATAGAGTAATGGACACCTGGGAAAATTATAGAGCAGAGGACAAAATGACCATTTGTAAATACCTAAAAAAAAACACTGCCCGAAGTCTATGTGGATTAATCAAGAATTACACTATTATTTTCTTTTTCAATTAGATAATTTCTTTAATAGATCATGGAAATAATGTGGATATAATTTAACTTTTAGCAAAGCATTTGACAAAGTGTCCTGTAACATTCTATAAAGGTGGATTGACAAGTCCATTGGAAGCAGCCACATCTGGCTTGAAAGAATGCTCACTGACCAAGACTGTACAAAAAGTGCTCACTGACAGCCTTTTATTAAACTAAGATGAGGTATGATTGTAGTTAATTGCAAGCTGAATAGAAATCAGTAATATAGTGTAGCTGCCAAAAAGGCGAAGTCAATAGAAGTATACTTTACACCAATAGAAATAAAGTTTGATATTATCAGAAGAAACAATTCTGTTCTTTTTTGTACTGGCCAAGCTGCATTTCAGAAGAATATTCATTACTGGACAACACATTTCAAAAAGATCCAGAAAAATTATAGAACATGGAAAGAAGGCCTGTAAAGATGATCAAAGTTCTGGAATTAAGTGTTACCAGCAGAGACTGAGGGAAGTAAGCATATTTACCACTGAGAAAAGAAAATTGAAGAGGGACTGTGACAGCACTCTGTGAATGCCTGAAAAGTTGTCACCTGAAAAGTGAAGATCTGGTTTTTTTATCATCATACGATGCCGGACACAGAATAATGCTCTTTTTATGGTATAAGGCAGATTCTAAAAAACTTTTAATGCTAAGTTTGACATGGAACCAATTATGAAGGGATCGAGCTTCCCTTGGCTGGATGTTTTTAAGTGGAGACTGGAAGCCATCTATTGGGATGATTTCAACCGATTCATGAACTCAGCAATTTGAATAAAAATTAATAGCCTAAATGATCTTTTCCAACTCCAAGACCCTGTAGTTCACAATGTCACACCTTGTTTTTATACTTACTCATGCATTAATGGTAAAATAGTCCATGTTCCTTCATGTCTGTCCATCTGATGAGTAAGCAAAATGGTGGGCATTTCCTTTTAAGAAAACATATTTCATGAAACACAGAGCAATGAATATCTTATACAGGGTTAAAAACTGAATATTTTGCTTCATGATCTCCATAAATTAAACATTCCTATTCATAAATACCAAAATGATTTTCAAACACAATAGCGTTTTCTAAGGAGCAATAATAGTAATAATAATATTACCTATTCAAGCAAGTGGATTCACATGAGAACCTTAATGAAAATAAACATTCTGATCCACTGATATTTAGAATACTGGCATTGATACAGTATGCACAGAATTCTGAAGGTAAATGAAATGCAGATATCAGGCATAAAAGTTATACAAGCATATTTCAGCTGCTAATCCCAAAGCTGAGTTGCAATTCTACCTTCATTAAATTTCTTAAGTTTGATTATTCTTTTAATCTACAATGGAATGCACAGGCAAAATGCTGTTTTTGAACACTTGTTGAACTTGGAAATAAAACTCAAAAACAATAAAAAATAAGTGATCATAGATCTGAAAGGAAGAATACTTTGGTATTTTTGTTTTGCAAAAACTGAATTTGCAGATATAACTAGTATATATCCCAACCCCACTATAAATGCATTTCAACATTTATTTAGCTTAAAAAACCTACCTGCGGGCAATCCTACCGACCTAACACATGCATGTTTTTTGGGTAACAAATGCATCTCCAGGTTTGATTAATACAATTTGAATATACTTGATTGACACTTAAAAAATTGAGCAGTTGCAATAGTCAGTCTAGGATTAAATTTTGATTTAAAACTGAGAGTGTGAAACATTTTAAATACGCTGATTTTAAAAAAAAATCAACATTGATTTTGGGTACCCATTTTTGAGTTGAGTGTATTTTTTTAAGCAACAATATAAAAGTGAGTAATATAAAAGTTATTTTGTGAGGCTAACTATATGTATCTCCATGCAGATATACATTATTGAGATCCATGATTATTTTTAATAAAATGAAGTGCTATTTTCAGAATTGTGTCTTGTATATTTACTACCTTTAGTAAAAATAACTTTACTGCTTATTTTATATTTGCATGATAGAGAGCAAGCAGATAAGTAGCTGAACAGATTTTAAATAAAGCAGTTTTTTCTTGTTTTTCCTCCTTCACATTCATGGCTATACAAGAATAAACTATGAGAGTATATTGCAAATGGCTGACTCTTAACAATTTTATTTCCATCCCATTCATCATTTTTATAAGTTTATTCCAGCCAATTTCTCTGGTGATTTATGAGTTTGCTCGTCCCCACCCTGAAAAGCAGGGGGAGGCTGTATAAAAATGTGCACATCTTTTTATATGTTTCTCCTACACCTTTATTCATACTTTTTAAAAACAATTTTGTGTCAAGCAGTTAGCTAGGGTTTACTTCATCATTACATATTTTGCGAGTGTTCTTTTTTTTTTGTATAAAAGGTTTTTATTAGACAACAATAAACAAAATTATAGCTTACAATATGTGAAATTTTCA
>JANHFO010004819.1:236794-251622 GCA_032468095.1 Pareas carinatus | reverse complement strand
TTTGGGGAGGGCGAAGGGTTTAGAGCAGTTTCCCCCATTCAGGGGGATCGGGCGTGGGCCCGTCCCCACATACCAGATCGTTGGAGCCTCGTCTCTCCTGGCCCCGACGCTATGGAGGCTGCTTCATGGCGGCAATTTTCCCCGGATGTTTTAGATTGGCAACAGGTCCATACTATGTATGCCTTTTCAGTTCATCAATGAACACCTAATTTTTAATCTCTTCTTATATGCCATACTCACTTTATAAAGATTACTTAATCAGAGCATTTTATCTTTGAATCATTAAGTTTTGCTCTTTTCTTTAGTTTTGTCTCGGCGCTGAACATCTCCAATTATAAATATTTCAATAATTCAAGTCCTACTTTAATGCTTTTATAATAACAAGTATGAATGTCCAGCAACTTAATACAGATGTCATAAAAACAGCTAAAATGATTAATCACTCAGCTTTCATTAGTAAATCAAGGGCAAGAGAACATAATGTAGCTGAACCACTATCAGGATTCTCCCCCGCTTTCTTATACATTTCCAAAGGACAGAGAAGAAAGTATTGAAGTACAGTTTTCTATAAATATTAATTCTGTTTTCATGCCCAATTAACTTATTTTTTATATATTTCACTGAACAAAATGATGCTGGAAACCTAAGGCAAAAATATGGAAATGCTAAATATTTTAATTTTTCTCATTTTAAAAAATTGTTCAAATATTTTTCTTTCTGTCTGTCAATCATCTATTTATCATATATTATTTATCATCCATCTGAAATCATCATAACTATGAGCAAAGTACAATATTAAAACAGTTTGTTGTTGTTCATTCGCTAAGCCGTGTCTGACTCTTTGCGACTCTTTGCGATTTGATCGCCTTGCAGTCCAAGGGACTCTCAAGAGTCTTCTCCAGCACCACAACTCAAAGGCATCGATTTTTTGACATTAAAACAATTTAAGACAATGCAAAAGAATCACAGGCATCCTTCAAAAAAATAATAAAATAGTTACTGGCAAACATGTATTAAAAGTTCTGCCACCCGCTCTAACCCGAAGCTCAACAGAGCAGTCAGGTTTTAAGCATTTATTTAAACAAAGCCAAAGGTGGGACTGGGGCAATGTTGTTGCTGCGGAAAGGGGCAGAGACTATCTGTTTCCTGGGTTTCATCAGGTAGCACTCTAATCAATTGGAAGTGCATCATGTCAGATCTGAATAAGTAGGGAATAAGTAGAGACTACGGTCTCTCGGATAGCGCGTCTTATGCCCTGAAAAGGTTTATAAGCACTAACTAGCCAGAAACATGAATTTCACCAAGAAACGTGCCAGCCAGTGCAGGTCACAAAGCAGAGGTGTTTTGTGAGAATACTAGGCCCATAACTGCCCATTCTACCATGTTCTGACAAGTTCCAAGCAAGCTTCAAGGACAACCCCCTGTAGAGTGCAATAGTCCAGACATGAGATATCAAAGAGTTACTGTCCTAAGGGTCTTTCCATTCAGGTGTGGAAATAACCATACAGCACAATATATAAATTTGGGCAAAGACTTTTCTGAAGAGAGCTACTACCTCTATGCTTATATAGCATTTCTAACATTTGACTCCAAAAACCTACTTTGTTTCTTAAAACTAACCAGCAGCTCTTGCTATTATAGAAACTTCCATGTTTTTCTAAAATCACTACATGGATGATGGTAAAAATATGTGTCCCATGATGATGCTGCTGGATCCAAACTAGGTTGGTCACTGGGGCCAGAGGTTTAGTGTTCTGAGTTTTTGGACTTGCGCTGGAGCCCATCTTCAGGGAACATCTCTCTAGCATAGTGATAGCTAACCTTTTAGAAACAGAGTGCCCAGACAACTCACACCTAATGAGTTGCGGGTCGTGACATCATCAACTGGCGCTGCTACTCTCTTTCTGAGCATACACTTGGCCATGTGACATCATTGACTGGCGCCGCTACTTCTTTCTGAGCATGCTCAGCTCTCGGGCAATGCTGTGGCGACTTGGCTCGCGTGCCAGCAGAGAGGGCTCTACATGCCCACTGTGGCACATGTGCCATAGGTTCACCATCACTGCTCTAGCAGAATGTGTGCCACAGAATGTGTGCCTATCTGCGAGAGAAAGGTTCCCTGAGGATGGACTCCAGCATGAGTCTGAAAACTCAGAAGACTAAAGCTTTGGTCCTGGTGATCATCTGAGATTGGTTCCTGTAAATTACTACACTCCATTGGCTTTCAAGAGTATAACAACCCATATTAACTGAATAACTCCTATTTCTCTTTCCTAAAGCAACAGCAACCATACACAACCCCTAAATATCTGATCTGAGGAAGACATTTGTGTAACTGAAAGTGTCGCATGCTCTACTGTGACCAATGAGCAAATCTAATGTCGTATTGACCTCATGAATTGAATTAGAAGGGTCCATCAAGCTACTTGATTTGGATCCAAAGAAACCTCAGGAATTCTACCGGAGAAGATGATGATGATTGAAAGAAGAGGAAATGCGAAAGGGCTATCTTACTTGAAATATTATTCTTAACCAAGCAGAAAAACAAAAGAAATACAGTCAGCTGGAGTGAAGAAATTACACAATAAAGAGGAAGCTTCCTTCTTATTTGTGTCAAGGTTTGTTAGGATTTGCTTTGGGGAGGGGAAGTTTTGCTCTCCATAGGCTGCTGATATTGAGGCAAGATTACAGGCAGGTCATGGAGGGCAAATTATGTGCCAAAATGATCTCACTATGGGATCTTATTGGTGTTATGTGTTCTATGTTCTGTGATAAGTCAAAGTTACTGTTGCATAAAATTCTCCCAGTGTTTCACGTTAAAGCTTTTGCTGTGGAAAAAAAATTACAGCGTGCAGAATGTGCTCGGTTTTTTTTCGAACTCTTTCCCTTCCACTCTTTGGCTAATCAAGGGTCATATTCAGATCCTGATAGTCCTAAATGATTTTTTAAATTATGTTTTATTTTTCACATTAACACATTCCAAGACACTCAATCAAAAAAATTATTTCGGTATAAATCATAATATAGCTTATACAGTCCCATATTTTCTATAACACAGTTTACACATTTCAAATAACATTTATACATCCCTATTTCTTTCTTTTGCCCATTCCAATTTCTTCTCTTTCTCTCCATTCTTCTCTCTTCTTCCTGTCCTTCCATCCCAATACCTTCCTTCTCTCCCTTCTCTCCTTTCTTCTTCCCACTCTCCTCTTTCTTCCTCCTCCTTCCCCTTCTTTCCCCTTCTTCTCAACTTCCTCATACCTTCTTCCTACTTTTTTACCCTTCTTCTTCCTTCCCTTATCCTACTTTCTTTTATTTTTCTTATTGGCAAATGGTCTCTCTCTATTTCCCTCTCATTACCTCTTTACCTCCATCTGTTCTAAATTCTTTCCCTCTGGATCATCTTCTTTTCCTGCTTCTTTACAATTTTATAGTTTTTCTCATTTTAATTTTTAATTTTAGATACATTTTTGCAGGGAGAGCATATTTCTTGCTTGTTAAATTAATTTACCTCCATAGATTTCCCATATCTCCTTCAAACCCGGTATTAATCCTTTCATTTTTAACAACTTAGGCTTATTACTTTTCATCTTTTCACTTTCAGGGTTAATTACTTCCATTCAACATGTACATTTTACATTTGCCCAATCTCCATATACAAATCAATATATCAAATTTATATTTTCAAAATCAATAATCCTATGGTTTTTCTTTTTTTTCTTTCCTTCTTCTTCTTTTTCCTACATTTTGTTTTCCTCCAGATTTTATCTTCTCTTAAACATATCCCCTTCCAATTTTAACTTTAAATTTTTATATCTAATTTACCATAAGATCATCACACAAAACAACAACCAAAAAGAAAAAGAAGAAAAAGAAAGAAAAAACAACAAAACGAGAAAAAAGAAGAGATCAATATTTCTTCTATCATTCACCCCCATCAATCATTTCATCCTTCTTAACCCTCTCATTTCCTCCCTTTTTATTTTTAATTTTTAAATTTAATACCTTAACTCATCAGCAAATGACATGCAAAAAAATTCTTTGACTTATTTCCTTCCTGATGATTCTATATTTTTATATCTAATCCCTTTCTGGGTAAATAAGCCCTCCTCATACACTTAAGTTCTTCGCAAGTTTTCTTTCATTTCATTCATTTTAACAAGCATTCCTTAAAAGCATACTTTTAATCTTTCTTGTTTCTTTCCCTGTGTTATCCTGAACAATCATGTATTTTCCCTTTCGGATTTTTCCAACTTTATGCTCCACACCAATATCTCTGTATTTGCATTCTTTGGGGTCTAAATTTCTATAATACATTTCCTTTTTCACTTTTTGGGAAGAACCCTTAACTTTCTTTATTTTCTTGCTCCCTAGTAATGTTATCTCTTTCTTAACAGGACTGTGTTTCTTTTTCTTCATTCTTAATTTTTTCCTTCTCTTAGTGAGGTTTGATACTTGTTCTATTTCCAAAGTCTTATTTTCCATTTTTGGAAGAAATTTCTCCAGTAGTGCCAACATTTCTTCTTCCATCTCTACCAAAAGTTTGCTGCATGTAGATTGTTCCTAGTCCATTGTCCTCTCCTCCTGTATCAATTCCATTCTGTCTCAATTTCTTCTTCCTTGCAATTTATCAAGTTTCAATTTCCAATCCTTAGATCACAAATTTTTATTCAGTTAATTTCTTCTTAAATTTGTCCTTTTTAAAAAAAAATGAAATGTTGATTTGTAATTCCTCGATCTCATCAATTTGATTCCGACATAATGCCCTCCAATCCCAACAATTTGATTCTGATGCAATGTTCCTCACCAATCTCCTTTTCTTTTCTTTCTTTAAGCTTTTTTCCTAAATATTCCTCAGTTAAATCAAATCACCCTCTTTTGAAATCTGCCATCTTCTTCCTCAAAGCATTTTTCCCCTGCAGTGACAGATCGCCGTTTTAAACATTTTTACGGGACCATACTTTGGCTTTTAAAATAATTAATTTACCCTTTCTTGCAGTCTTTGTAAAGAAATACCTTTTTTTTCTTTTCTTTTTTTCTTCGACTGGTGCTCTCTTCTTGCTTCCATTTTGCTGTTACTGTCTTGTCCTGGTCTTTATCTAAATGGCCGCCATAGATGGCTCTTTCCCCGCGTGGAGAAAAGGAGATTAAACAGCTCTGATCACACCGACCGTCATAGCACACGTCCTTCTACTCTTGCCTCCCTCTTCAGTCACCTCTACGGGGTGGCCTTGGACCTCAAAGGTCTCCACATCGGAGAAAAAAAGAAAACTTAAAACCGGAGCCCCAGCTGCTGCATTCTCCCTCAATGAAGACCAGAACCGGAAAGTGTATGTGTACTCTTAATACCTTAGATGATCCAATTCTGTCTGAAGGAGATAGATACAAAGCCATGAGTATTTTCTTTTCCTGAAATGGCTCACCCAATTTCTTCTGTTGTGTCGCCACCACCCCCAACCCATCCCAACTGAAGTTTGCCCATCAACTCTCTAATCACTTCAACCTACTGACAAGAATTAGACTATACTTTCCTTTTCAACTCTTTCCTTCTTTCATTCTAACTCAAAATAACAAAGCAAACGTACACAGTTGCAGTATATATTTCTTAGTTTTTATGGTACTTCAAAGGTCTTGCTCTCTTTTGTTGCAGGATTAACATGGAATATCCTCCAGAAACTTGTGGATTTAGATTAGAGTCAAGGGATTTATCCATTCTGCAATGGCTTTTGCCTGATACTGAAGTCTTCTGCTCATATATTGAAAGATCTTTACCTTGCAAGGGCACAATGCAGGGTGTATGCAGGTTAGTATGGTAAATAGAAATGTTTTTATGTCAAGGGTCATACTTGATCTTTAAACGGTGTTCTTATAGTTACATTTCCCGGCATGATCACAACTTGGAATGGAATGATGGTGATTTAAGTAAAATAAAATTGAATTAATTATATCATTAGGCTATAATTTAATAATTAAGCTATATTTTAATAAGTTAATAATAATAGTAATTTTCATGCAAAAAAAGAGTGAGGAGACATAATGATCTACTTTTCTCCTGGTTTATATAAATTCCATATTATTCTTTATCATACAATATTATACCACTTGCTTGCTCCTGCACTTTGTCTTACTTTTAACTTTCTAAAAAAATTATCCTTACTGTACTGACCTTGATGCATGTGTACCTACTGTCCTAAACCTATACTATTTATCTCAACTTTGTCACTTTACTGAATAGGGAAGCAACTTTCCAAAAGAGAAGTTGAGTTATTGAATTCCAGGAAAGACATCCCTGAGCAGGCATCCTCAGGAGCTAAAGCGGATCCTACTTTTATGTAAAAGTACTTAAGCCAAGAGAAATCAGAATAGGATGGGAACTTGGTGTAGATATGACTGGGAAGGGTCTACAATCCAGCTGGTCAAAGTAGGGGTTCATTTGCAATCATTTTCAAAGTTTGTATCTGCAGGAAGGATGTTTAAGTATACATTCTCCTGTAATTTATATTACTTTAAGAAACTACTGGCCTCTTTGCTCTATGAATATGTCTATTGTCTTGAATCTCAAATAAATCTATTGGTATTCAACTGGCCACTTAATGTCAGAACTCCAACTTCTTGGGGATTTAATAATTTCCCCCTTCTATTACAACTGATAATTATAATTTGCCAGTATTTTTTATATGGGCCCTTAGGATTGCTCCAAAGGCTTTGGGGAGCTACAGATTGCATCTCAAATGATGTGGGAAGCCTATATCTTCAGAACATCCACCGCCACTGGAAAACAGTGGAACACAATGGCTGGAATACATGTTTCCTGGCTTCCCAGACCCTGTGTATTTCTTAATAGCTGACATATATGACAACAGATAAAATGATATATGCAGGAATGGGTTGAATTCTCTTTAGTTTTGGCTCAGATTTCCTTAGATGATCCTTTTTAAATGCACAAGCCAGTTACCTGGCTGAAAGCCAAAAAAAAATAAACATGCACTACAGCTTTGTGGTGAGTGATAGTTTTAAACACTGTTCTCATGTTTTGTTTACTCTTCAGTGTCTCTTGGTTACACTTAAGCTAATTGAAAAGCTTAAGACATGATCTTTGCTAAAATATCTCTGTGGTATTTCCTTGCTGGAGATTAATTATTCAAATATCCTGGAAAATACAATAAACCGGACCATATGGAAAGGATTTTAAAAGGCAAAATCTCCTTTGAGTTGAATGACATGGATGGATCTGTATATTTTTCTTATTAATACTATCAAAAAAGCTTGTCGTTTCCTTTGGGTGAAAAAAAGGCCCATATAGTGAAAGTTCACACTCACTGATTAACTGAACCACATCTTGATCCAGCACTAGTAAGAATATGAAAACCTAAGATGTGATTCACAGATATGTGACATAATCATTCTATATAGCTTTGTTTATTTTTGCAGATGGTAACTGAGATGGGGTGGGAATGGGAAGGTAATTGTCTCATTTAATCCATATCAAAGCAACCTTGTAAAACATGACTGGCTCAAAACCATCCAATGAACTCCATTGGATATTTGGTCTTAGCATAGTTGAGCATGATATAGAGTTGAGCATGATATAAGCTATATATATTGTCTTCTATTGCTTGTTGAACATGTCTGGCTGAGAATACCTTATTGAACAAACCACAGGGTGTGCAATTCTATGAAAAGAGGAATGTGTAATGTATTTATATACAAAAAAACAGATGAAACCTAATGTAACCTTGGGACTAAGCATATTACATGGGCCTAACTCTTAACATGCAAACTGGTGATTTAGCCAAATTCTACAAAATATATTAGTAATGTAACATTTCATCTCAAGGTGATTTTTGAAGGAGAAATGCTTACCTTTTTTGAAAGGCATGGGATAACCCAAATATCAGAGGATGTTTATTTAGCCCTCATGTTAATTAAAAGAGTTTAAGAAAATTACTGAACTTCTCCATCAATGAAATGGTAAAAGTTCACAGTTTTTCAAGATAGTCATTAAATATGTCCATCTTCTGTATAATTTTGTGAGAACCCGAGACTTTTTAAGTAAAGAATGAATGACTAAATAAAATTAGACAGCATAGTAGTATGTTGCCCATATTGCAAGTTGTCAATGGATAAGATTGTGTGAGTGAATAACTGGTTCTGTCTATACTTCAGTTTTTTGCTTGTTCTAGAAAATTGTGATAGAGTAATGGTGAGATAAAGCTCATCTCTTTAAAGGGTTCAGCTTATTCTGGAGCCAGAATGTCACTCCTTACTGAGATAAAGTATACAAGGGAACAAGTTTTTCCTTCACTCAAAAAGTGCTTTTGCTGAGATTTGTACTTTTAGCAGGAATCCTGCAAAAGTTAAGTTAAATGATATTTTTTAAAAATTTCCTCTGCTCTGTGAATTTAATCACCAGAATGTCAGAAATCTAGCATGCTTTCTTTGCAGGAATACTGTGGCTTTATTCTTATATTTCTCCTGTGAGAGTAAGCCTTAGGTTATGCCTTCAGAAAGTCCTTGGGGAATTGAAGGTGATTATAATGCACTGCATTTTCTCAAGAAAAGAGCTAGCAGACCATCCTGCCTAAGAAATGCTCACACTTTCAACTGAAGCTAAATCCACAGATCAACTGTGCCTACTGAACTCCTGATGAGATAGAAATATGGAGGAATCAGTGCTAAGTAAAGAAGCCATAGTGCCAGGCATAGACATTTATAATTCTTACACAAGGAGATAAACAAACACCAAACTCCAACAGCTTGGGTTCCTTGACAACCACAAAAGCTTTCCAAACATGCCTGCCTTTGGCAGCTGCAACTAAATCTTCTTTCGTGTTGAAAGAAAAAATATATAAAGGCAGCAATGTGTTTCTGTTTAATTATGGAGACATAACATCTTCCTTTCCATTATTGCCCCTTACCTGGTCAGTGTGGAGGTCTCTAGCTTCCCAGAGGCAGAACTTGGTCGCACTTTTTTCTTCAGAGGCATTATGGATTCTGAATCCTTGTCTCCCTAATTCCAATGACTGAAAGCTTGGATTTGTTTTGTCGTTCATAAGGCAACAGCTTGTGCCTTCTTTTGTTCAGAAGCCTGCTGCTAGGTCTCTGTCTGCAATGCTCAGGTTACCACAATCTTTGCACCTCCCTTAAGTCCCCAAACATCAAAGGAGGTGAAGCCTGGGAATAGTCCTATCAGGCTGCATTTCCAGAGCTATCCCAGGAAGCATGCCACAATGCAATTAATGTACTACCACTACTGGTGGAGTTGTCACGTCATGGGTATTTCACAACACATATTTCTCAAAGTTATGGCAAGTTTCAAAGAGAATCACAGCAGATATTTGGGTACTATATGTTCATATTTCTTTTTCATAATTCTTCAGATGTCCCACTGCATTCAGTATGGATCAAATGAACTCTTGATCGAGATGTGAAACACTTTGTTGGGTCATGCTGCATATCCCTCTGATGGCTAAAGATGCCAGGGGTTGAACGTCAGATGTGGTCCGCCCAAGTGATCCAGAATGCAACAGTGGACCAATGAACACATCTCAGTACACTGATGTAATGATGCTAGTCCACAAACTGCAGGGATTACCAGTATGCTTCCGGGTGCAATTAAAAGTGCTGATGGTCGTTGATAAAGTCCATAAAACCTGAGAACTGAATACTCATGGGACCACCTCTCTTGAATTGTTTCTGCCTGTCTGATTAGATCTGACAGGTTTGCGTTACTTAAACAATGTCGCTACAAAAGTGAGTTGAGCGGTCATAAAAGTGGTGTCCACAAGGATACAATCAAAACCCAGCCTTTTTATATGCATTGTGACCTATGTAAAAAATGGCAGGACTTTGGTTAATACCTGTGGCTTCCATCTTGACTTTTTGGACCCCCACCCCACCTATGAAGGGGAAAAAAAATAACTTTTATGCCAATGAAAAATACTTGTAAAAAATGCCTTTTCTTTAACTGCTTTCTATTTTTAACTTTAAAAAAGCTGCAAATCACATGTACATTTATACAAAACACATGTACCCCAATCACATGCCTGGTGAGCTCAGAATCTTTTTAACAGGAACAAAAATATGAAAATAGCTCTAAATGATTCCAGAATGTCCTCTTCTCTTTTGGTTACACAAGACATAGGAATGTGGCTCTGAAGCCTTTCCCTCTTTTCTCAAGTACTGTTTCCCGTATTTCTGATTAAACAAATTCCAAAATGATTCATAGAAGACTTCTTGATAGAATATTTCAGAAATGTAAGAGAACAGACACAATTATTTTAAGATTCTTGTACATGTTTGAAATGTTTAATAAACATGTGTAAGAATTACAGTGAAAAATGCAGTCAACAGTTGAGCATTTGCTATAAAAATACTCTGAAAAATGATTTTAATAGAATAACAGAACAGAGTAAAAATTGGAAGGGATCGTGAAAATCTTCTAGTCCTACCCCGACCAAGCAGGAGATCCTATACCAGTGATGGCGAACCTATGGCACGGATGCCACAGTGGGCATGCAGAGCCCTCTCTGCTGGCACGCGAGCCAAGTCGCCCCAGCATCGCCCCAGAGCTGAGCATGCTCAGAAAGGAATAGTGGCGCCAGGCAATGATGTCACGTGGCCATGCACATGCTCAGAAAGAGAGTATTGGCACCAGGCAATGATGTCACCAGTCACGACTTATTAGTCGCGACTCATCTGGTGTCTAAAAGGTTACCCATCACTCTCCTATACCATTCTGGACACATGGCTCTCCAATCCGTTCTTTAAAATCTCCAGTGATCACAGTCACAGTGCAACAGTCGTAAGTGTGAAAAATGATCATAAGTCACTTCTTTCATGCTGTTGTAAGTTCATATAGTCACTAAACAAATGGTTGTAAGTCAAGGACTACCTGTACTATTCCTCTGTTGATGCAGTCTAGGATTTCATTGACATTTTGGGAAGCTACAGCGTACTGCTGGCTTATACTTAGAGTTATCCACTAGGACTCCTAGATCAGGGGTCTCCAATCTTGACGACTGGTGGACTTCAACTCCCAGAATTCCTCAGCCAGCTTTGCTGGGAGTTGATGTCCACTAGTTGTCAAACCGCCAAGGTTGGAGAACCCCGTCCTAGATCCCTCTCACCGTTACTACTGTTTAGTCAGAAACCACTTATTGTACACCTGTGGGTTTGGTTTTTCTTGTCTAAGTGAAAAAGCTTACTTTGTTCACCACTGAACTGCATTTTGTTGGATAGGACCCAGTGTTCAATTCTGTCAAGATCTTTTTGGATCTTAAGCCTATCTTCTAAAGTGTTGCTATTCCTTCTAATTTAGTATTACCTGCAAATTTGATGAGTTTCCCCTCTATCCTCTCGGGAGAGGGGCGGTATAGAAATTTAAATATAAATAAAATAAATAAAATCTAAATTGTCTATTTAGATTTTGGAAGAGTACTGGGCCTAATAATAAATTTCGAATAAGTTTCTGTGATTTCTAATATTAAACATTTATTAGATATTTCTTCAATTTTGCATACAAAATATTATTTTGTTACCCATGATGTGAAAGAGGTACAAATACAAATATCTGCAGGGCTTTATTTACAGAACACATATATTAAAGTCAAGTCAATTTCAAGAGTTTTCCAGGTATCTTCTTTGCTGATCCATCTGTAGTGATTTTTGACTATGAGGTTAAATGTGTGTGTGAGTGTGTGAATACAGGTAGTGATGTCTGCAAGAAACTGCAGACAAACGTCTGTAATACCTGATGATGTAGTCACACAAATGCCACAACTTATGTACTTGTGTCAGATGCCTTGACAATTTACTATAGACACCACTGACTGGGGCCACACATAATTCTAATCTAGGATGTTTACACATAATTGTAGAAATCAAACTGCCTCTACACAAACCATTAAATCATAAGCCACAGTTTTGCAAATCAACCCAAGTGTTTCTCACAACCTGATGCCAAAATCAGACAGACCATATTATGCTAGGATTGAAGACCAATAATTGGGCAACTGATTCTTAGCAGCATCTTCTAGAGCAGTGGTCGCAAACCTTTTGGACCTCAGGGACCACTAAATTCATAATTTTAAATCCTGCGGACCACTAATATGAATTTTTTTTAAAGATACATACATTTGTAAAATAATGATTAGAGAACTTCCATTTTATTAAATAAAAGGCATCTATTTAATATAACAAAATTTAAAAAGCTTATTTAATCATAACAAAATCTTTAGAAGTTATTTAATTTTAGGAAAATTATTAAAGTTAGTTTAATTATTACAAAATAATTGAAGTTTCTTTAAATATTATACATTTTAATGTGATATTTGTCCCTGCTTTTGAGAAAGAGAGAGAGAGAGAGAGAATGAGAGACCGACATACACAGAAAGAGCAACAGAGAGATGGAGAGACAGAGAAAGAGACAGACAGAGAGAATGAGAGACCGACACACACATACAGACATATAAGACAGAGAGGGAGAGAGAGGGAGAATGAGAGACAATATTTTTTAGCAGTCCACTGGTGGGCCCCGGCCCGCAGGTTGGCGACCACTGTTCTAGAGCTGTGTAAAACATTTGAAGGGAGCATGGTGCACCAAATCAGCTTTCCTAGATGTGTTAAAGGAGCTGGGTAATGTCCCTCTTGTACTGCAGCAAAGAAGTTGTATTAGTACTAGCAATAGCATTTAGACTTATATACCACTTCACAGTACTTTGCAGCCCTCTCTAAGTGGTTTACAGTCAACATATTGTCCCCAACAATCTGGGTCCAAATTTTACTGACCTTGGAAGGATGGAAGGCTGAGTCAACCTTAAGCAGGTGAGAATCAACTGTTGAACTGCTAGCAGTCAGATGTCAGCAGAATTAGCCTGAAGTACTGCATTCTACCCACTGTGCCACTATGGCTCTTAACTTTGTTCTTGTAGTTAATTCCTTGCACTTCTATTTGATTTCACTGAAGAGTAGAGCTTTTTATTTTTATCCTTCCTTACCCTCATATACATACTCAGCTGTATCTGGGGGAAAAAGTGCTTTCATAAGCATTCTCCTAATTTGCATGCATTTTGATTAGCTTGTTATGAAGCACAGCAGGAATATTATATACTCTATCACAATGTCACGGGTCTTAGATTTCTAATAGCACACTCAGCAGGCTTATTTCCAAATAAGTGTGGAAGGGATTGTGAGCCTTAATTTCCCCTTCAAACTTTGTTCCATGGCCTTGGATGGATTTCAGTGCAGCTAAGTACTGAATTGGCTGAAAGTAATATAAAACAAACATATACAAGAGAAATATTCTCTAATAATGTTTTCTTGGCTGTTTTTGTTTCTGTCCAGATTAATTTATAAAGCCATGAACATAATTAATATATAAAAATACAATCTTTATCTAGCAACATGTAAAAATATGGCTTCAAAGAAATAAAGTTCATTGAAAAATGAAAATCTTGCAGCTATAGTTGATTAATTAAAATGGACTGTTTGATTGACCCAAAGTTAATAAATAACCAGAAAAATGTTTACAGAAAATATGCAACTACCTAATGTCAGGTAAAAATAACTTTGCAATGGCAAACTCTCTTTATGGCATTCAGCTTTTTTCATATTCTGAGACGGCTCTTTTAAGATGGTATCTTTTACCTGTGCAAATTTAACTGCTTAATTGTACCTTTTGATTTTACCTATGCAAATGTAATTGTTTAATTTTATCTTTTGGGGATTTTCAATTGTTTTTGAAGAGGGGGCGGGGAGCGTTGGATCGAGGGTTTGGGTCCCCAAAGTCCGTTTTTTTTTTGCAGGGACTGGAAGGGCGATCCACCCGATGAGATCTGAAATGCTCCGCACCTGGGGTGCCTCTGCTAAGGCAGAGCAAGAAGCCCCGAGCACCTCTGTGCATTGGCTGGGTATTCTAGAGGGTGCAACCCTAACAAAATTGGAAAGCATCAGTTGCAAAGAAAAAAAGAAGCAATGTATCAACTAAAACTCATCTGTTTATTAAATCTGTTAAGAGTCCCAATTAAAATATCTGATTATTATGTCAGTACATTTAAGTAAAAATAAATGTTTTGTGTGTATATGTATATATGCATTCATATGGGTGTATACATATACATATACATAGCCTTTACTTAAAAATTTCTCAAAATTGCAACAGGAGTCAAACAAAGATATTCGACAAATTAACATAACATCACAGGATGAAAATCAGACTTCAGTGCTACTGGAATGGATTAAGAGATTCGATGTGCAATATATCAAGCACAAAACATATTAGGTAATAATACCTGAAAATTGCTTCAATTCATATTGTATTGTCAGTGCTAGGGAACTAGTAGTGCCACTGCAGTCTTTTAAGATTTCTAAAAAAACTCTCAAGTATAAGAAAAGTAAATGTAGTCTTCAAATGGTTTACTATTAAGACAGATCATAAGGATATTGAACTTTGAAACATCCACCCTTCAATATTGATGAATTTTCTTCTGAAAAGTATCAGATGCATTGGAGTTGCTTTTCTTCTGACTTCTTTGATGAGGAAGATCTTTGTAATATTTTGTCTCTAGTGACTCTGTCAAGGAAATTCTGAAGGATTATTTTTTCTGTAGAAAAAAAATGGAAAGAAGCTTATCACTTACACCTGAAGAACCAGACAAAATAAATGCTATTAATTTTTTTCTCATTTGGAGTATGGATTGGTTATTAAAGATGTCATACTACATGGGGCTCCCCTTGGGACGCATCTGGAATAAATAAATAAATAAAATAAATAATTTTATTTATACCCCGCCCTTCTCCCGAAGGACTCAGGGCGGCTTACAGGC
>JANHFO010004819.1:216988-232082 GCA_032468095.1 Pareas carinatus | reverse complement strand
TTTTTATGTTTTCTGTTCACCGCCCTGAGTCCTTCGGGAGAAGGGCAGTATATAAATCTAAATAAATAAATAAATAAATAAATAAACAAATAATTTCAAGAAGCATACACATACACACAAGTAACTGGTCATAGCAGGATTCATTAAACTTCTTTATATATATATAATAACTTATATACAATACCAAACTGTTTCAGCATACAGTAGGCATAGCTGGTACGAACAAACAGAGCAGCAGCTAACACCAGAGCACACCAAAGAGCCAACTGAGAACATAGCTGGGTCACGTCCAAACCCTTAATATAACAATCACTAAACAGTTCTCATTGGCTGATCTGTATCCATGCAGACATTCCAGGCCATGAATACTCTGACAAAAAGAACCAACAAATAAGTCTGTACTGACCTTTAAAGTTGAACTTAGGATAAATGGCTTTATTCTCATTGGTAGGGTGGCTGCAGACAAATCAATTCTATTTAAAGCAATGTTTCTCAAGTTGGGAAGTTGCAAATGAGTAGGCTTCAGTTGTCAAAATCCACAGGGATGCCTGTGCCAGCCAGGGAATTCTGGGAGTTGAAATTCACCTTTTGATGCCACCCAGGTTTGGCTATCCTTCACTAAAGTGCAGCAACTAATCAAGAGGCCTTTCTCCTATCTTGATGGTTCATAAAGGCAGAGTGATTTTTCTTGAGACAGTAGCTTTTAGTCTCAAGGCAGAGCAATGTGCCTCCATGAAGAAAAAAAAGCAAGGGGGGAAATCTCACAACTACTATCTGTACAGGTCTAGCCAACAGCCCTAAATGGAAAGCTCAGCATTCAGTTTTAGTAGGTTCGGAATAATGGGAAGAAGCATAGTCATCGGCAGATAGGACAGCTGGATTAGCACTGTATGAAAAACATCTTTTCCGATTCTCAGTTTTCCTGGAAAACAGCTGCTGCGTTATCTTTCCATTATAACATCCAATTACCTTTTCCATCCAATCTTACATTAGCACTAAAAAGAGCTATGTTGGATTACATCAAAGGTTAATGGTCAGCCACGGCTGTTCCAGCATGGCTGAATCGTGCCTTTTGTGATGGCCAGAAGTAAAACATAATTAAAGGCACCCAACTTTTTTCTAACAAAACATATTTTTCATGTTTCTCCTAAAGTATGAACTCTAAGCAACAGTTTCCCCCATGCACAAAATTTTCCTTTCTTATGAAGCTTCACGGACAGGTGTTGTTAAGGGGCAGTGCAAAAAATAACAGCCAACAGGTTGCGACTAAATGTAAAGTAGATATTTTTCCAAGGACACATTATAGTACGAGAAGAAAAACAATAAAGAAATGGTTTTCCTGTCACTTTTTATTTCATGCTTGAAAAATTGTGAAAGGGAAAGACTTGGCTATATTACAAATAAGTAGTCCTTGACTTATGACCTCAATTGGCACCGAAGTCTCTGTTGCTAATCAAAGAGGTTGTTAAGTAAATCACACCCAATTTTAAGAACCTTTTTGTCACAGTTGTTAAACAAATCACTGCAATTAAGTGAATTGCACAATGGTGAAGCAAACCCAGCCTCCTCAATTGACTTTGCTTGTCAGAAGCCAACTGGGAAGGTTGCAGATGGGAATCACATGACCTTGGAACACCACAGCTGCCATAAATCCATGCTGGTTGCCAAGCATCCAACTTTTGATCATGTGACTGAGGGATGCTGCAATGGTCATATGTGTGAGGACTGGTTGTAAGTCACTTTTTTCAGTGGTATTGCAATTTTGTTGTTCAGTCACTAAGTCATGCCTGACTCTTTGTGACTCCATGGACCATAGGGCACCAGGCCTCCATGTCCTTCACTGTCTCCTAGAGTTGGCTCAAATTCATGTCAATTGTGTTGATGACACTAACCTTCTCATTCTCTGTCTTCCCCTTCTCTTTTTGCCTTCAATCTTTCCCAACCTTATTGTAACGCCAAGTGGTTGCTAAATGAATGGTTGTAAGTCAAATGTAATACTGCCTGTATTAGGTTATGGATACAGGTTCAGCTTTGGAGTCCTCAAGATTCTGAAATTTAGTGGCAAATCGTCAACTGGACAGTAGCATAATTTCCCATTTCAAAATGTTTGTGTTAAGTTTCTCATAAGCTTTTTTATATGAATAAATTGGAGAACAACTGAGATATTTTAGAGTCCTAAACTCTGTGGTGTTGATTTTGATCACAAGGGAATTCCATATGAGGACCACCTTAGGTTGAGTCTTACCTGTCTTATTGAAAAACTTTTGTCATTTCTCAACCATTAATCGTATATACCTGAGGTACTGCCCTTCAAAGTGACCATAAACTCCATTCCAGGGCATCACCCATTGGCAATCTAAGAATGTGCCTAATTCCTTCTTAGGACATGTGCTTCTCAATATTCTTGGGATTTTCTCTATTCATTTGAGGAGGATCTCTTAGCTTCCTTCACATCTGGCTTTAGGTAACATTTTCTTGTCAACTCAAGGACGAATTATCCTCGAAACCAAAGTTTGGCTGGTCTTTGGCAGTGGCTAACAGCTTCCTCATTCCCCCAGGTTTTTGAAAGGTTTCTGCAGTTCTGAACACCTCTTCCACCAATGTCTATGGAGACTCTCAATCATCTAGGTCAGGGGTCCCCAATCCCCGGCCCGTGGCATGCCAGCAACCTGTCTGTGCAGACAAGCCAATCCTCTTTGGTGGAATGCAGGCAGCACACAAAAACAGTGTTAAGATCTCAACTTACTGTAGCCGGCAGGATCGAAGCCCCCTCCGGTCTGCGTGGGTTGGGCTGTAATAGAAAAAGAGCAGCTTACACTGATCGGCTGAGGCGCGCTTGAAGCCCCAAGTTAAAAAGACAGCAGCAGAGTTTTGCAGCTCCTGGTAGTTTAGTTTGAGTATTTTGCAGCAGTTAATAAAGTTCAGTTGTTCAGAGCTCTTCAGTGTCGTGCCTCGTTATTGTGACTACATGTTTCAACCAGAATCTTCAGTCCGTGGAAAACCCTTTCTCCATGGAACCGGTCCCTGGTGCCCAAAAGGTTGGGGTCCACTGATCTAGGTTATGGTTGTCCCAAAGGTACTTTTTCTAAAAACTGCTTCAGTTCTGAATGACAAGCGAAATGTTTTCAAAGAAAAAAACCAAGAAAGTCAAGTTGCTTTTTGGAAAATAAACCACCTTTGGGCCTCTTCCGCCAATACTAAATGGTGGAAGCTTAATCAAGCTGTAGGAGTCAGATGTATCTGTTTGGACTTCATTCCTTCCACTTGTCACACAAACTTCTATTACACTTGTATTTCCAGAGAGGGATTTTTTATTGTAATTTTATCTCCATCAACTGTTTCCATTTCTGCAGCAGGATTTTAGCACCTCCTTGCCCAGATTAGATACTCCTTGAAGAGGGAATGGAATAATAATTTTAAAAAACCCTGACATTGTGCTTTTTTGCTTGATTGTTTTTGAGTTGTAATTATAAAAGACCTGATTACCATCCCACTAGCTTTGCTCTGTAGTATTTGTTTTTATGTGAGGGTGGGTTCCTTGAGGGAGAGATTAGCTTACACCAAATAATGGCAAGCTCAAGAGACAAAAGAGCGTACTATGGTAGGCACACATTGTGACAGCATGCCTCAGATTATGAGAAAACTGTCTAGGACATTTTTCCAGGATCTGGGCATTCCAGAGATGCAGATGGGTGGAATTCTCAGCAATGGCCATTCTTGCTGGTTGGAAAATGCTGCAAGATAACGTCTAGCATAGAAGGTCTCTTAATGATTTGCACAAACTCTACACTCAACTCATCCCTATTACTTTGAACAAATTCTTTGCATGAACACCCTGGGGTGTTGTTGTTGTTGAGGGATTAACATGTTGGTTGAACCATGTTGAGTTGCTTACTTTACAGTACAATATATTTTGCAACTCCAGAAAACAGGTTAACTCAGTAATTGGATAAAGTGGGATGTGTGAACATGAGGTGCTGTGTGTCTTCCCTTGAAGACAGCATGGAAACTGCAGCTGCTCCTGAATGCAGCTGTCAGATTTCTATATTGAATAAGAAGAGAAAAACTTAATCTGGCTGAACATAGAATGAAATACTTTCAGATGCTAAAGCAAGAAAACAAGAGAAAGGTGTTGATGCTTTTCAACACCTGATGCCTAACTGGACAATGCTAAGGGCAAAGGAGATAGCAAGAGGAGAGAAGTGGAATGAGAAGAATGCAGGGGACCAAGGAAACAACTTTCTATGCCAGTGAACACCCAGCAGTCTACCTCTGAGATAGACCAGTCCATCTATGCCAAAATCTGGCTTCTCCAATGTTGTTGTATAGTTTCTTCTTGCATCTGTTGTAGACTTCAGGGGAGGACCACCCTTCTTTATTCAAATTACTTACCAAGCAAATGTTTTGGATATGCTTCACTCAGGTCATCGGGATGATTGTGTAAGCAAGAGAACTAAGGGGTTACCTTGTTGAATTCCTGCTCAGGAGGTTGTTAATTCCCACTTCCTCTGTTTAAATTGTGACTGAGAACTCTTATATCTTTAGCTGAGGAAAGTTTTCCTATCTCTGACATAAATGAACAGGGGAAACTTCATCAAACTGCTTCTAAAGGAGCATGCCAGGTGCAGGAAACCAAGAACGATGTGTGATAAAGCTCAGAGCAGTTTCTTTATTGTTTTTCACCCATAGACAGAATCTTGCCAGACTAAAGCAGACTCTACACAACTATCTGATAAATGCTAAGAGGAGATAAGGGAGGATCCCTTCCACATTGCTTCCTGCATGGCAACAATTGAAAGCTAATATTTCTCTTTACTCCTCCCTCCCATAACTCAATGCCAGATCTGGGTGAAGATAAAGCACAGTATAAATGAAGAAAACTGAGTAGGGAATTCGAGCTCATTTTATTATGACTGTTTTACAAGCACCACTGACCCAGGTTCACTTGTCCCTCTGTCCCAGTTGAATTTCCATTCTCTGGTCTCCTTTCTAATACAACTTTAAGAGATGTACATTCTTCTGTGCTTCAGATATCAATGGAAATATTTTCACATATACCAAATGTATGAAAGCCAGGTAGCCACTAGATTGCAGCAGAATTTTATGTACCTCTATGCTGCCATCTAGTAGTCATGGTTCCTATGTGGTAGCTATACTACTTGGCTGTGTTTTTTTTCTAATCAATTTTTAATAGTTTTGAAATAAGGTTAACACACAAGATTATCTTCACCTCCAAAAATGACCTTTCATTCTATCTAGACTGCATTGGAAATCTTGGGAAATAATTACCATAGATGACTGCAGATAAGGCTTTGTTTGGAAGAGTGTCTTCCTGTCTGAGATTTGGAAAGAGAGATAAGAGAAAGCCTAGGTAATAGGGAACATACAGTCAAACTTTGGAGGGTTCTCCCTGTTAGATCCATATAAGGATCTGGGAGGGGTTTTCCCAGGGCGGGAAATCCCCGACCGGAGATTGGTTACAATGTATGTTTAAATACTCTATAAATAGCCCTGCACGGGCCGTTTTGAAACAGTTACTACTTGACCACCATTGCCAATAAAGTCACTAGAAAGAGTCTCCCTGCCTCGTTCTTCGAACCCGATCTACGGCTACTTCATCATCAACTGAGCACATATATATTAGAACAGAAATTTTGGGCCACTAATTTACTTATTTTTTTTAGGCAGAGAATCTTGTTTCTAAAAAGTTTTCCTAGCTTCTTTCCTGCCCTACTTAAACTCAACAACTGCCCCTATCTCCTTTGGGGGATTTTTCATATACCATGTATACCTGTATGCCATGAAATCCCAAATACAATTTTGTACTCCAGTAAAATAATTGACGAGCAATCGGCTGGGTCCATATTCAGCATTATAGATAGTCCTTGAGTTACAACCATCAATTGGGACTGGAATTGCCCTTGCTGAATTGTGGCTGTAAAGTGTGATGTCATGTGACTACATCACTCAACAAGGGCAATCCAGGCTGTCCCAGATGATGTCCTAACCCAAGACATGTGGGTCATTAAGTGGAAAGTGGAGGAATTGCTCAGTAAGCACTGGGGGGTTGAGTACAAGGGGAGGCCTAGAACAGGCAACACACAATTCAGGGAAAAGGTGCTAAAAGATGTCAGGGCGGATGTGGAAAGAGAATGCGGTTATGTGCGTGCATGCGAGCAATTGCAGAGAGGCCAAGGAAAGGGTTCACGCGATCTCAGAGAGGCCATGGGAAAAGGATATAGGATCCATGCATGTTCATAATCATAGGGAGGCCAGGGAAAGAGGGTGTGGGTTGCATGTGATCACAGAAACGTCAGGAGACAGCATGAAGTATGTGCACATGTGAGATCACAGGAGGTTCGTGGAAAGGATGTGGGGTCCGTGCATGTGCGCAATTGAGGGAGACCAAGGAAAGAGGGTGCAGGATGCATACATGTATATTGCTGCAGTGAAGCCCTGGAAAGAGGATGTAGAGTGCATGCATATGTGTATGCAACTATAGGGAGGCTGTGGAAAGAGGGCACAGGATATGTGAAAGTGAAGGGGGAAGCAGTGGGTGCAAGTGTAGAAAGGCTAGTGAGGGAGGCTTAGCCCAGTGGTCTTCCTTGTCAGCTTCCCCATTGATTTTATAGGGAAGCCGGCAGGGAAGGTTGCAAATGGGGAATCACATGACCACAGGGTACTTGGCAACCAGTTGTAAGTGTCAACAGGTTGCCAAGCACCCAAATGGCAATCACATGACTGTGGGGATGTTGCAACAGCCATAATTTTGAGGATTGGTCGTAAGTCCCTTTGTTCAGCACCATCAAAACTTCAAGTGGTTGTTAAACAAAAGGTTGTTAATAGATAAATAATGCTAAGCACTTACCTGACTCTCTACATGAATTTTTGTTTGTTAAAAAGCAGTAAAATTTGACTGAAGAAAGTTTTTTTTAAATTTTTTTGCCTGTAGTGTAATTCTAATCAAGACTGAAGGCTTCATACTTGATGGAAATATCATTAGACTCCATAAAACTCAGTGATGGATAAATACATCTAAATTTCGACACCCAAATTCAGGCAATGCAAAGCAATAGAAATAAATTCTGTGCAAAGCATCATAGAAGAGTGGAGCATGCCATTAAAATAGCTGCATCCTTTGCAAAGCATTGTTCACATCTCTAGGTGTGCATAGATGTGTGTATAAGCCACTTCACTCTACTAGCACTTTTCAGTTCAGTGGAAATGTTGTCTGTAGATTTAAATTTCAGTGCAGAAAATAAGAAAGGCTTCGAAGATACAAGCCTGGCCTGCGAGCAGATCCAGCTGTTTTAACACTTTGAAGAAGGCTGCTTCGACATTTCAAATGCTTTTCACAATTCTATTAAGTATTTCTTCTTCTTTCTTACCAAATCTTTCCTTTCCCATGATACCATCTTTGAACAATGATTTTAAAATCAAGTTATCATATATCCAAAATCATCAAAAATGAAAATATGAAGCATAAGTTCTTGTAATAGCAATAATTTGAACCCTACTTCTCCAGGTTGAGGATTGTTCCTGTCCTTTAATGTCATAGCCCCATCCGTTATAGGCTCTGCCTTAGAGTATGGCTTCCAACAGTATTCATCTCTGTAGATACTTTTTGCAGTTGGTTCATCTACTTGAAAGGGAATAACGTGTCCTGTCCCTGCTCTGGCACTGTAAAAAAACAAGATAATGGCAATGACAACGCAATCACACTTAATATCTCTGAACTACCTGAACTGGCAACTACTCGACATCTTTTTTCAGCGCCATTGGGTTGAACTGGTCTTGTTTAGCAAACCCTAGATTAGAAAATCTTGATTAGTGATCTATATATAAATGCAGCTACCATGTTAATTTTTTCTATCCAGCTTTGAAATTACAAATTTTAATTTTGTTGACACAGAGTTTTAATAGGAAAAACTTGTTACATCAATGGATTTTGACTTGTGAATTTCTTAAAGACGAAAAAAGGCCAGTACAGTAGTAGATTTATTCTATGGTTTCTACTTGGTAGTGGATAATTTATTGAAACCACATTCTCTGGGGTGTGAATATCCATTAGGATACAAGGATATCTTATCTATGATGCAAAAAAGTTGACAATAAAATAGCTTTCTGTCTATCTTTCTATCAACACCTGATATATATTATAGTGGCAGAATCTTCAAACAGGCAGAGAATTAGTTGAAGGCTAAAAGCATGTTTTGGTGGAATATTTATCTTCTAGAAAACTAATTTAGGACTTGATTTATTTATGTTCTATTTATATGTATAAATCTCTCTCTTTTCCCAACAAAATAAATCTAGGCAGCCCATACTTTGAACTTTTGACCACTTGGGAAATTGCTAAACCTGTGAATATACTGGAAAGATTGTATGATATATTACAATGTTTCTTATACCTGTATAAGAATATTTGCAATAATTGATATGAAAATACTATAGATATTTAATACCAAGTCCCAGTAATCATAAGCTATTTAGGCTTAATGTTATTAGCATCTAGTTGATGCTATTTTCAATGACATATCACATGAAAATAAGATGATCCAGACTCTTGAAATGTGTATCATGGAAAACATTCATAAACTGAGGATGTTTCTGTCTCAAGCATAGAATCAACACTCCTGACTAAAAAATTGTCAACCCTAAACAAAATATGTTCCACTAAGGAGTAAGGACTTCATTTCCAATCATATCCAGGTCATAAGGATTTAGAAGAGTATTATGAGTTTTTATGAGTTTTTTTATGAGTTTTTAATATTCCATCCATGTTGTAATTTACATGCTTAAGATAGCTACTCCTATTCCAGAAAAATAATTCTGAATGAAAATATCCTTTAGATTTGGGGGGAAAACTATCATGACAAACAGCAGATATGAGATCATAATCTTTGGCAAAAAATGAGCATAGCAATCTGATATTGCTGAGAACTGGTTCTAGACTAGGAACTTAAGTGGCATATTTTTCTTCAGAAGAGATGTGGCTTAAAACCACTTAAAAAACATGAGCAGTGTTTCAGTTGGATTCCGAAAATATTAATTTAACCTACTTTAAAAGTTGAAGATGGGGAAAAATTGAAATTACAAACTAGTTTGGTGAGAAAATATAGGTAAAATAGAAGGAAGCAGAATTGTTCTCAATCTAAATAGTCTGCAGCGCACATAAAACGTAACAATCTTAAATTAGATGATCTGAAGTTAGGGGAATTAGTCATCGAGCCCCAGTCATGGTCGGATCATCATCTCCTTAAGCTCGATTTCCTCTCCGTCGCGCCCCGCTGCTAGGAGATGTAACAAACAGTATGGTTCTGCCCCAGGCGCCTGATGGACCCAGATAGGTTCCTGATGGAACTTGGGCCCCTCCCGGAGACCTTGTCCCACAGCTTGGTCGGGGATCTCATGGCCTCCTCTTACAGGGAGGCCAGTGGGGCCCTGGACCGAGTTGTGCCTTTGCCGCTTCTGACCCGGCGTTGAGTCACCCACGCTCCCTGGTACACCAAGGAGCTAAGGGTGATGAAGCGCCGGAGAAGAAGCCTAGAGAGAATTTGGAGGACAAGCCGCTCCCAATCCGATCACACCCGGATCGGGGCACATATCAGGTCCTACCTGGGCGCGATCAGGACGGCTAAGAACAGCTATTTTACCACCCTTATCACTTTTGCAGATAGCTGTCCTGCCACCCTCTTTCGGGTAACCCGCTCTTTCATGCAAATGAAGAGTCAGGTTGACCCGCTGGGGGGTCGGGTGGAGGATTTTAACTGCTATCTGCAGGACAAGATCGATAGAATTCAGAGCGGCTTGGACTCGGATTGGATTAGTACAGACGAGGTGATGGAGGCAAGTCTTGAGAGTGTCAACTGGGTTGAGTTTGATGCTGTGACTCTCGAGGACCTGGACAGGATCCTGGGACGGCTGAACCCGACCACTTGTTTATTGGACCTGTGCCCCTCCTGGTTGGTGCTGGCCTCCCGGGAAGTGACATGAGGCTGGTTCCAGATTGTTGTGGGCGTCTCATTGAGGGAGGGGCTCCTGCCATCCTCCCTAAAGGAAGCGGTGGTCAGTCCCCTCCTCAAGAAGCCCTCTCTGGACCCAGTTGATTTAGGTAATTATCGTCCAGTTTCCAATCTTCCCTTTTTGGCGACGGTTGTAGAGAGTGTGGTCACATATCAGATCCCCAGGCACCTGGAAGAATCGGTCCATCTGGATTCACTCCTGTCCGACTTCCAGCCTGGGTACAGCATGGAAACGGCATTTGTCGCATTGGTGGATGATCTCTGGAGGGCCAGAGATAGTAGTTGTTCCTCTATCCTGGTCCTATTAGATCTCTCAGCGGCTTTTGATACCATCGCCCATGATATCCTGCTGCACCGGTTGGAGGGGTTGGGAATAGGCGGAACCATCTATCGGTGGTTCCGCTCCTACCTCTCTGACCGGTCGCAGTCAGTATTGACAGTGAGGCAGAGGTCCACCTCTCGACACCTCACTTGTGAGGTGCCGCAGGGGTCGATAATCTCGCCTTTCCTGTTCAATATTTATGTGAAGCCGCTGGGTGAGATCATCCATGACTTTGCGGTGGAATTCCATCAGTACGCTGATGATACACAGCTGTACATTTCCATTCCAGGCCACCCCAATGATGCCGTGGAGGTGATGTCCCAGTGCCTTGAGGCTGTGCGGATCTGGATGGGGCGCAACAGGCTCAGACTCAATCCCTCCAAGACTGAGTGGCTGTGGCTCCCGGCGTCCTGTCATAGTCAGCTCACTCCATCGCTGACTATTGGGGGCGAAATATTGGCCCCCACGGAAAGTGTTCGCAATCTGGGCGTCCTCCTGGATGCACGGCTGTCCTTGGATGACCATCTGGCAGCCGTCACCAGGGGGGCCTTTTACCAGGTCCGCCTGGTCCACCAGTTGCGCCCCTTTCTGGATCGGGATACTATGCGCACGGTCACTCAAGCACTCTTCACCGCCAGTCTGGACTACTGTAATGCTCTCTACATGGGGCTCCCCCTGGGACGCATCCAGAGGCTTCAACTGGTACAGAATGTGGCCGTGCGGGAGATTATGGGAGCTCGGGGCAGTGCCCATGTGTCCCCTCTCCTGTGTGAGCTGCACTGGTTGCCAGTGGGCTTCCGGGTGCGTTTCAAGGTGTTGGTGACCACCTTTAAAGCGCTCTATGGCATAGGGCCCAGATATTTACAGGACCGTGTTCTACCAGCTAATACCTTCCACCGACCGGTTCACTCCCACAGAGAGGGTCTCCTCAGGGTGCCATCGGCCAGACAATGTTGGCTGTCGACCCCCAGGGGGAGAGCCTTCTCTGTGGCAGCGCCCACCCTCTGGAATGACCTGCCCCCCGAGATTCGAACTATCCCCGACCTCCGTGCTTTCCGCCGTGCACTAAAAACCGTCAGGCCGGTTTGGCCTAGCGACACCTCCCCCCTGGAAAAATTTTAACATTTTGTATTTTGGATTCTAATTTGGTTTTAAATTGGTTTTAATATTGGTTTTCTCGTAACTTTCTGCCACCTTAAATATTTTGTTTTAATTGTTTTTTAAATTGTGTATATTTATTTGTATATATGTGTATGTTTGTTTTACCGGCTGTACACCGCCCTGAATCCCTTTGGGAAGAAGGGCGGTATAGAAATTTAATAAATAATAATAATAATAAAGAAAACAAACTTGTGAATTTTCCCAAAGAGGTGTTCCCTTCAGAAGGGGAACAAGTAATGTATTATCCGTTTCTTTAAAAAAAAGCTTAATTGTGGTTATCACAAAAAATACAAAAAAAGTTTCCTCTGCTTACAAGGGACTATTATATTTTTAAAATTTACCTAATTTTGACAAAGTTATGGTTATTTATTGATTTCCAATTATGCTTAGTATGAGGCATTATAGCTTACTTTTAAAATGTTTGACATCAAGACTCAGAATCAGCAAAAACTGAACAAGACAGCTTTGAATCACTCTCTGGTTGAAGGAGTGAATAACTGAATTGGAATAAAAACTAAATATTATAAGCAATACATATTCCAAGACCAAGCAACAAATCAGGAATTGCATAATATCATACAACATTAGGAAGAATATCTTGAAATGTAAGATTATAGCACTTTATTTTTTAAAAAAAGTCCAAAAGAGATGTATTAAACACTCTGTTGAACTACATGAACTACAGCATAGCTCTGGGAACTCAAATATGTTATTCAGATAGCATATGATATATATAAATAGAAGACATAAACTAGGTAGATAGTATATAAGCAAATACTAATTTCAAACATTTCCTACATTTCTGGGTTGGATTCCATAAAAAATAAGCATGCCATCTGTCACTAAGCAAGTAATTATCTTGTAAAAAAACAAGATAGATGTGAGCCAACATCCAGTTTAATCTGTCTGTTCGGTAGTAAGAGATGGGAATAATATTCATTAGAGAGATTTGCAAACTATCATTGCAATATAGCTTAGAGATATGGTGAAGGTAAAACTTTGCAAATTTTTGCTATTTCAATTCTTTCGGTAGTATCAAATTATGAATACGTTTCTCTTACACATAATTTGCAAAAAATACTGAAAACCATTTTAACAAAAACTAAATCTAACATCTCATTAGATAATTGTGAATGGTACTATCTTCTGCAGTAAACATATCTGTATAGCCTGAATTTTATTTTTAAATACATTCATCCAATATTGTAAAGGAGCCAATTGTCAGATACTTACTATTTCTTCCCTCACTAAAAGTAAGTGCCAAGGAAACTCAGAATAATGTTTCACAGCATATAGTTTTTATTATAAAAGTATGAACCGGATATCAACTTGAACCATAGAGCACACACATTTGCAAGAATGCTAAGAAGTTTGCCAACTAATCTTGCAAACCTCGTGAACTAAAAGCAATACACAAGCTGTTATCACTGAACCTTTTATAGTTAACTATACAATTGTGATCCATTGGGTCATCATTTCAGAAATATTTCCTTGCCTAAACAAAAAAGGAGAATAACTATGAGTGAGCAAAAGAGCAGGGGCAGAGGAAGCAACTTCTGACTTCTGACTTCTGACTTCTTGCCGACTTTCCCACTGAGTTTCCTTATAGGAAACTGTTTCCTTATAGGAAACTGGCAGTGAATGTTGGAAATCACTATCATGTGACTGCAGTTGACTGGCGGTATACAACTTTCCCACATTATAATCCCACAGTGATCCCAGATTTTACACAGATTCTGTAAATTAGTCCATCTGAGACAGACACAAGAGTTTAGTAGTATATAGATGGCAGAAGACACATTTGAACTTACTCTTTTATACCTACTGTCTAGTGACAAATTTATATACATTCTCCATAATCTTAAATTTTTTTAAAAAAAAACAGCACACAAAGATTAGGGACAGTGGACAATGAATGAATAGAAGGTGTTCACTAGAGATAGCACAGACAAAATGATTGAATTGCTAGAATATGTCTATTGGTTAAATTTAATGCATGTGTAGCATTGTGTATATTTTCTTGCATGTTCCTTGATCACCTATATACTTATATGCTAGCATCATCACTGATTGTTTTGTGTATTACTGTCTTGCTTCATTAGTCACAAACATCCAATATTCTATCACATTTCAGTTTTAGTGAACATTGACTAAATCAGACAAATCATATTGATTTTGTTTATTAAAATACTTTTCCTGCACATCTCATCAAGATATTCTCTAAGACAGTGGACCACAGACAACTAGTGGTTTGCGAGAGAATTCTGGCGGTCCGCAAGAAAATTTGGAAATTTGAGACTTGTGGTGCCGTGCAAGGCCAGCTTAGGGGAAACCCCTACTCAGCAGCCCCAGGTGACGGCCACGCCCTGGGATCACCGGAAAGAGCTGTGGCTGCATGTCACATCCTGCCCCGGAGAGGCTGGTGATTGTAGCTGCCGCTGGAGCAGGCATCAGTTGGCAGACGTCCTGGAAGCCTTGAAGTGGTGACACGCCAACCTCCTGAACCTTTTTGATAAGAGGGAGAGGGTTGCGGACCATGTGAGCGGAATCCATGCAATGCTGGGCTCTGCTGGAGGGACCCCTGCCCAGAACGACGCTGCCCCCTGCCTGGTCCTGTGGATGGGCCTGAAGAGCAGGGACACAGAGCTGCCGCGCTTGCTTGACTCTCCTGGCATTTTCTGCCAGGAATGCCGGGACCCTCCTGCCTCCCCTTTGCCCTAAAAAAAGTGGGCACTCCTGCCCAACATCTGTGTTCAGGGATGCGCCTCAGTTTCTTCCCAGCATTGGCCAGACAGGGCGTGCGGAGAAGGCCTCTTTCCCTCCTGTTCCATTCTTTGCAGACAGGACTGGAATAAGCAGCTCCCTGCCTAAAGTGTCAAACAGCACTGTGAAAACGAGCAGAAAGCCCAAATGCCGCCTTGCAAAGATCAAGCGAGTTAATGCAGAAGGAGAGCAGAGGGAGCAAAACCTGGGGGCTTAGCAGGCAGCTTAAGAAGCGTTCTGTGTCCCCCACCCTCTGGCTGCACCAGGGCTTCTCAGTACAGCGAGCAGCTCCGGTCTCTGGTGTCTCTGTCAAGCCAAAAGCATGTGGCTGTTGCACTGAGAGGCTCTTGCCAGGATCCACGAGATCTCCTTGGCACTCAGAAGCCGCCTGAACCAGGCATGCTGGTCCTTCTTTAAGGAGGGGGAGTGAGGAGCGCCCGAGCAGCAGAGTGAGTGGAGCACCAGAGCGCTGTGTGTGTGTGTGTGTGTATCTGTCTGTCTGTTTCCCTCCCCCATTCTGTCTCCCTCTCTCATTCTCTCTCTCCCTCTTTCTCTGTGTATGTGTGTGTATGTCTGTCATTCTCTCTCTTTCTCCCATTCTCTCACTCTCTCTCTTTCTCTCTCTCGAGCAGGAACAAATATCACACTAACATGTGTAATACTTAAATAAGCTTCAATTACTTTGTAATAATTAAACTACTTTAATAATTTTGCTACAATTAAGCAACCTTTAAATTTTGTTATGATTAAACAAGCATTTATGATTTTGTTATAATTAAATAAGCCTTTTTAATTTTGTTATATTAAATAGGTACCTTTTATA
>JANHFO010004819.1:197744-207868 GCA_032468095.1 Pareas carinatus | reverse complement strand
TTATATTTCAGTGAGAGGCAAAACTGTAAGTAGGTTTTATTTTCGGAGGATGTCTTACTTTCGGGGAAACAGGGTAGCTTCTAAATGTAGACAATATTACATTATGTAGACAATATTATTGTTGGCATTATTAGTTTTGCTATCAATACAGTGATTCTGGTCCTGTTCTTTGTTCTAATCTGATATCTGGAAGACTCTGCCCTTTGTCAACAAGTGTATGATGGGAGAAAAAATTTCAGGATTGGTTTCAGCTATGGTTAGGTAAAATAAATTGTTCAATATTTGTGTGTTTATCATTCTTTCTTATTTCTATTTCTGGAGGGATTCTCTTAAATCTGTCTTTTATTTATTACTGAATTCGCTCCATTTCTGTTGTGAAAACAATCGAGTAGGGATGTCAAAAATGAACCAATCTGGGATGAGAACATTCTGGAGGATCTAAAAGATTTCCATTCCCTCACCAGATCATGCTCTTCTGGGATGATGTACCATTTCCAGAAATAAATCCTCCAAGCTGGAATCAGTTTTGAAGTATCCTAGATACAGCATTTGTTTTGTCCGGAATTATGTGTCATGTTTCTAAGACATGCTGCTTCCGGTTTGCAGGATTTACTTCAGAATCTGCCTTCAGAACTTGTGTGACTGGAAAGAGGTTTGATGACATCTGCTGAAAGAGTGGGAAGTTCCAAAGATGTGTGGAATACTCCATAGCTAATCAATTGAATTTTGCAAACCCCTAATATCAATGGTGGTTTACAGCTTTTAATTTCCTTTTGAATAAATGTATTGTATAATACAGAGGTCTCCAACCTTGGTTCCTTTAAGGCTTATGGACTTCAACTCCCAGAATTCCTCAGCCAGCAAAGCTGGCTGAGGAATTCTGGGAGTTGAAGTCCACAAGCCTTAAAGGGACCAAGATTGAAGATCTCTGGTATAATACACGTAATCCGTGGCTTAGAACCATAATGGAGCACCACCCACATGATCAGACCCAGTTTAGCTACTTTTGCTTGCGGCGGTAATTAAGCAAACCAGCATACGGGTAGTCCTCAACCGTTTAAGTTACATCACTGAAAAAAGTGCCTTATGACCATTTTTCACACTTACAACCGTAGCAGCAACCCAATGGTCACATGATCTAGACGCTTGGCAACTGACTCATATTTATGACGGGGGGTTTGTGATCTCCTTTTGCGACCTTCTGACAAGCAGAGTCGATGGGGAAGCCAGATTCACTTTTAAACAACTGGGTTACTAACTTAACCATGGCAAGAAAAGTCTTAATATGGGGCAAAACTTACTTCACTTAGCAACATAAATTTGGGGCTCAATTGTGGTCACAGGTTGAGAACTACCTGTATTACTATGGTATGAAAAAGTTGGAAGCTGGCAAAACCCATAATAAATCACAATCATGTGACCGCGGAATCCTACAAGCAGCTGTATTGGGAAGGCATGGTAACCTTGAAATGGTTGCTAAGTGACCAGTCTTTAAATGAGGACTACTACTGCCCTAATGTTATTAATTTTAAATTATTATTCGGTTTTTTAATTGGTTTTATATCTGAGACTAAAGCAGCCACTGAAATAATTGTTTTTATATGTCTTTAAAGGTGTTGTTTTTTGTATTTTGTTATAATTGTTTTTATTTGGCTGTACACCGCCCTGGGTCCCTTGGGGAGAAGGGCGGTATAAAAATGTAATAAATAAATAATAAATAAATAACAGCATTTATAAATTACAAGAACTTCCAGCTTTCTCTTAGTGGCCTTTTTAACAGCCAGATTCAATGCCTAAATAGTCATTAAGTTTCACTGAGTTTCTGTCAGCAGCTGTGAGCAGAATCTGCCATGCCTGGAGGGAGCTGAGTGCGATGTGACCTGTGGGGTGGGCCTGGCCTTGCCTGGAGGAGGACAGGAGTGCGGCCTTGGACACTCAACTGACCTTGACCTTGGGGACCTTGACAGACGGCTGATGGGAGCCAGGCATGTGTCGGAGGCACCTCAAGGATGCTGGACTCAGCTACAGCGGAATGATTCATTCAATGCCATCACAGTATTGATTGGTTGGGGGACTTTTGGGGGCCGGGCAGATCTCTTCCCTTCTGTAACCCCATGCTGAATGTATTCAGAGCTTGCCTAGCCACGCTGCACTCAAACACCCAGTAAAAGTACCTTTTCTGTAACTCATTGGAGTGAAGGGTCGTTCTTTCCTGGGAGATGGGGGCCCGCCTTACAGTTGCACTTAAATAGAGGATTGCTATTCCAATTAATCATGTTTATAAATCTTCCTCTCCTTTAACCTTTTAATTCTAATTTTTAATCTCTCTCTTCTCCATTTTCAAACTGGCAAATTAGCGCTTAGCATTTCTTAGTTACCCCTTCCCTAGAGATAGGGCTAATTTCAGCTATTTTATAGCTCAGGATTTTACATCTTTTTTGGTCCTGTTTTTTCTCTACCTACTTCCAACCCTTATTCAAATTTCTGCTGTGTAACCTGGCTTCATTGTGTATAGATGAAGTGTGGTTTTGACATTGGGCAATATGTAAAGTTAACTTGAGAAAAGAAAAGGACATCCATATAACCTGTTTATTGTAAAACAATGATATCGAGAAGGCACTGATTAGGCAATTGTTTTATATATAAAGCCTCTTCAATATAAAGAGAGTGCAATATTGCTGCTTCAATCATTCCTTAAGATGTAGACATTTAACATGATAATAATAATAAAAAATAAGCCTGCTGAGAAAAAAAGAGATAATTTTACAACACATTTGTTCGTCATTCTTTAAAGCTGCTGGCACTCTCCAGATTGGGTGGAGGCCATTCCGCGGAGAATTTTAGGAGTTGCATCTCTAGAAGACATTGGTGAGAAAGGCTGCTATAAGCCCAAAATATACCATGCAATTCAAATTTAACAAGGTCAGTTTTTCATGATGTAAAGATTATACTTCATCTATCAAGTGTTTTAATGTTAGGGCATAAAGAAAAAGTAAAATACTCATCCGGTTGCCCCAAGGTGATTCCTCAAATGACAACCATTCAGTGCTTGCTCCTCCCATTTACTGTGCAATACATATCGCTGACATTTTCTATAATCTTCTAAGACATTAAAACTCTGATTCAAAGCAACTCTTTGTGTTGTTTACATATTCCAGTAGTACCTGAAAAGGGTGTCCTGTATTTGAGAAGTACAAATAAATTCATGCACTGCACACCAATTTGGGTTCAATTCCCACAAAATATGAAAAGCATAATGTAGCACCTGCCTTTCCCTAGGCCACTACGACAGCTTGTAGCCACATAATCCTGGAAAAGATATATCTGCTTTAAAGAACTGAGCAGATGCTGTATTGAGTATCCTGAATCTTCTTTAGGAATTAAATCTGAAGCACTGAATAATCCTTGTGAAAATAATGCCCAATGAGTGAAAGTTAGGCTATGCAGAAAACTTTTCCAAGCCAGAACACAGCCAAACTCTGATAGCAGTTGACTTCTGGATCAAAAGGTTTAGGATTTAAGTATTCCTTCTGCCAGTTCACCACCATCCATTTTACAAACAAAACAAAACAAATACAGTTCACAGTATTATCTGTGAAAGCTACTTATATTTCAAAGCTGTTCGGAATTATCAACTTGCCAAGGTGTGATAAATTTTGGAGCAATCATAAAAATAATGTATTTTTCCATGATTCTGAAAACCTGGCAGTTATTTAGAAACTGCTGATGTAATCCAGGATTTAAAATCATTCTAGCTATAGGGATAACTGCAATACCAAAAACTCTAGGCTTCAGCAGCCTTTAATGTTGAATGTAGAACTAGCTCTGTAAATATCACTTCACTAATCAGGAGTCTTACCCTGAGTCAATGAAAGCAACATAGAATGCAGATACATCCTATTATTTGCAACCAAAGGCAGAAATTCTTTGTATTCTGCAATAAGATAATCCCAATGTGATTATCTTCTTTCTTCTTCAATACATCTTTCTCGATGTTAAGAAAATCAGATTTCAATACTTGACCTATCCCCAGATTTCCGAGACCCTGAAACTGTCCAGAGAGCTATAGGAGACTCCATCCAAGTTGACTGTGGTGTCAAGTTGCCATTAAACACATCATCTATTGAAACTGCAAGATAATACAAATACATATGTCATGTCTAAAGAAATAGTAATCCTCCCCACTCTGACCGATATATTGATCCAAAATACTCATAATTTCCAGACATTCTAGTTTCCTGGCTGAACTGAACATATTTCATGTTTAAAAACTGAAAAACTATGTAAACCTAGTGGTTTGTAAACTTCTACAATATGTCTTACCATATTGCAGAAACACAATCCGTTCAGTCCTATTCAACATACCAAGGCTGAACAGCAAACAGCAATTCCTTACTGCAATATGTGAACTTAATCACAGAATAAAGCTGTTCTACCTATGAAGAATGCAGCATTTTAAAAGTCAGATTAGCAACTCACCTCTAGAGATAATGCTGAACTTCCTGTCTGAAAAGCTGTTTGAACGTAAATTTGGTTCACTCATTTTATCCAGAAACTTAGTTATAATTCCTTTCTTCTCTGGATTGGTGCTTGATAAATTAAGAACTTTCCCATTCACTGAAACCGTGCTCTTGCTGATCCCAAACCAATAAAAGAAATCAAACAAGGCATCAGTTTTGAATTCATAGGAGAAACTTAAATTTTCTTCATTAACCAGATAGGCTTCTGAAGGAAAAAACTTCTTTATGACATCTTGAAATTTAAACTGTACAGAGAAAAGAAAAAATTGTTGTTATTGATTTATTGACCTAATGCTCCAGGAATTGATGCAGCCCTTAAAGTCTGTTCCCCCCCACACACAACTTTGAAGCCCCTTATAGCTATTGTTTCTGAAAACTTAACTTCATGGTTTTCTCCCATTTTGAAATAGGAAATGCATTAAAATTGTAACTTTACATTTAACATAACTTCTAAAAACCAGTTATACTTCTGAAAACTTAAGAGAAGAGCTTACAAAATTCTAGCCATGTCTGTCCATGACATAGTATCTCTCACTTTTCCCAAAACTAAAATGAGGCTCCCTCCCCATCTCTTCCCTTCAATTGTTCAGTCATATAATAAGTAAATATTGTTTTGGGGTGTTTAGCATGAAAGACAATTGTTGTATTACCGTATTTTTCGCTCCATAAGACGCACCAGACCATTAGACGCACGCCCCCCAGAGGCCTCTCATTCGGAACGCGGGTGCTCAGAGATCGCTCCGCGGGGCGCTCCAAGGTCCAGAGATCTGCCTGGAGGCCGAGTTGGAGCCTTCCCGGCATCCTATGGAGCAATTTCCATGCACTCGTGGGGCGCCAGGAAGGCTCCAATTCGGCCTCCAGGTCGATCTTTGAGGCTTGGAGCGCCCCGCGGAACGATTTCCGGGTGCGCAGAAATCGCTCCGCGGTGCCCTCCAAGGCTCAAAGATCAGCCTGGAGGCCGAATTGGAGCCTTCCTGGCGCCCCACGGATCGATCTCCCATGGTTTTTTGGAGTATTCGCTCCATAAGACACACACACTTTCCCCCCCACTTTTTTGGGGAGGAAAAGTGCGTCTTATGGAGGGAAAAATACAGTAAATCCCAGTGCCCTAAACAATTGAGATTCAGCTACCCTTTGTATCTTTAGAACTGAGTATTAATTTTTACATTTTTGTTACATACAATCTGATATCAGCAACATTAACAAGTGACTAATCAATCCTTCTGTTGATTTTAAACAACAGGCCTTATGGCTATTACAACACGTGAACTCATTCTTGGACTATTCTGCTTCTTCCCCTTCTGCTCTGTATATGGCATTGCCAAATATTATATAGTCTTCCAGAATTATGGGAGGGTTTAAGGATATAGAGGTGACATTAGAATTAAGGGCAGACTAAAGCTGCTGGAAACAATGTAGAAATGTAATTTGTCTGTTACCATCATTTAAAATGATCACTAGAACGTACCATACAATAACACCTGCTTAGGTATACTGTATTTTACAAAATGACAAAAAGGGGAAGTATAGCACAGTATCCCCACATTAGGCCATTAAAAATGTTGCCATCCACTAAATTCTATGCATACAACAACATATATCTGCACATGTTCTAACCTAAAACATCCTAGGGCTAATTAAAAGCTATTTTGGAGCAGGTTTGAGCCCCAGCTCTAACAAGACAGTTTTATAGTAACTGTTGGATAATAGGTCTGAGCTGCCACATAGCAAAATATTAGAAAGCTTTTATTCACATTCACATTTTCACTGTCTTTGGGTGGATTTATGGCTGTATGAATGTCCATCCAGAAAAGGCTTTGCTTTTCTAATTTATCCAAAGAACAATGTCTTTGCTCCTTAAAATTCATTCAAAATACCAACTTGAAGAATACAAGTATCTGCCTGACTCACCTGAAGTTTATAGCTTTCCCCAATCACTGATGATATTACATTGTTCATACTGTTCTCAATTTGCCTTCTCATCTTTGGGTGTCGAGTATTCACAATCAAAGCGTACGTTTTTTCTAATGGGATTTGACATTAGTAATGCAGACAATAATAATAAACATATGCAGATCTCAAATATTTTTCTTAATTATAATACATAATACGGTTTTGTACCAAGTGGTTCTATTCACTACAAAATAAACATTTTGTTTTATATCTTTTCTGAACCTGTACATTCCTAAGAAGGCATTCTTCTGGGGAAGGGCTCAATCTTCTTCAGACTTCCTTATCACTTTCTAAAATATTTTCTTATCTTGGTGTTGTTTAGAAACAGTTTCATACAGAACGGGTAAGTATGATGTTTGGATTTCCTCCTATTCAGTTATGTTGTCCCCAACTCAGGTTAAGACATTTCAGTTCTCCAAAGCTTTTGTTTAATTGGACAACTGTGCATTTGAGCAGGATAGATATGCCTTAGTTTTACAACTTTTCAAGAAATTTGTGATTTTATCTATTTCATTTTAAGTGTTTATACTGAGTTACAGTAAAACCCTTTGAAACAGAATTCTGGGGGTAAGGGAATATTCATTACTCTTAACTATACAATACATATGAAAGTCATTGTGATTTGTGTCATTAGTATAATATGCCACAAGGTAAATGAGGCAAATCACATCATATATCTCAATTTATGACATTACATCTGAACTGTTTAAGATTAACCAATCTGACTGGATCCTGATGAAATTGAGTCTGTTGCACTATAAATATACTAAGTGGGGCTTTCTAATCAGCACTTCAATTATTAATTATAATCATAATTGTTTTAAATTATTAGTAATTGCAAATATTTTAAACATATTGTAATAGTATGCCTTCCATAATATTATTATTAAAACAAGAATGTGGAATATAACATTTATAAATAAATTCCCTAGGTTTTTTTTCTGTTTTGCTTAATAATTAACAAGTCTATTAGTGATGTTTCAAAGTTCTTGGTCAGTTAAATTGTTTTATTACCTTGTACTATAAGTGATTTTAATCTTAGGAGAGCCAAAATAATAATTTTTAAAAACAAGTAAGTCACATTAGAAAGTTCTTATTTAAGGTCTATTGTATACTTCATTGCATTTATGGTATATATCTCTCACCTAGAGTTTAATACTGAACAGAATTCTTCTCCTCTGACTTTCTAAGATGCAATGAATATTTTATCATCCTATTTCACTTTAGTAAATTTTATGAATAGCATCTTTGTTGTTATAACAAGCTCAATTGCTGTAAGGTATACGAACTATTCCATTTTCTTGCAGCTGGCTGGAGAAAGGCATGGATTCAACTGAAAGTGCTATTGTTCTGTTTAGAATTTCTTTTTAAAAAAGACAATCTACTTATCCATAGATAGGAACCCAAGATATGTAAAAACACTTCTCATTTAAGCAACATGCTCCTTAGGAGTTGGCAGAAGCTAAAGGGAGCTCTATTACACCCTTGCAATCTGATCTTCCCAGTTTCACAGAGACATAACAACCTGCCCTTCCATCCAAATTCAACCATGCCACTTTAGAGTAAAAATCCAATTGTCTTTTTATAAGCAAGGTGGTCAGCTGTACATTTGACAATAGCTTTACTTGTACATACCTTTTGAGGACTTATACTTTGTTCTGACGTTAATGAAAAACACCAATGGCCGACCCAGTATAGTCTCTCTGTAGTTTTTGTAATCATGATGGCTATTCAACTCTACATGCCTGTTCAAGAAAACAAAGTGTAAATATTCAAGCCATTGGTGGAATGTAGAATTTAAAAATGCAATTTTTGTGTGAACTCGATAAGTTCTTGAGGGAACTCAAAAAGCAGTAAGAGCATTCATCTAGTTCAGTGAGGGCGAACCTATGGCACATGTGCCAAAGTGGGCACGCAAAGCCCTTTCTGCTGACACACAAGCCAAGTCACCCCAGCATCGCCCCAGAGCTGAGCATGCTCAGAAACAAGTAGCAGTGCCAGGCAATGATGTCACAGGGCCATGCGCATGCTCAGAAAGAGATTAGTGGCACCAGGCGATGACATCAGAAGCCATGACTCATTAGTCACAACTTGTCCAGGCACTCACTGTCTAAAAGGTTAGCCATCACTGATCTAGTTTCTTTCAAATCTCACAGTATGTCCTACCATAGATTTGTATGATCCATTTCATGTGGGAATTAATAAATGTGTTAAAATTACAGAAGTAGCAGAAAATGGAAAAAATTTATGGAGGATTGCAGGACAATTAGGAGAAGCAGTAGCTTTCAGCCACAACTGAGATGATATTAGTCCTGACCACAAGTCTTCCTCTTTCTCCAGAAAAATACTGTAACTGGAAAAAGAGGAAATGGCAGCAATGCAGGCTCACTATCATACAGAATAGAAGGTCTATGCAAAGCTTCAAATTCAAACCAAGAAGTGCTTTGCAATACATTGGGATGCAAATATAGCTGCTACCTACAATTGGTTAAAGCAACTATCTTTTCCTAGGATTGTTATGACAACAGCATGATCCCAGAAAAAGATACAGCTGCTTTAAGGGCTTGTGATGTGCTGCTTCAAAGCACTTTTTTAGAATAAAGCTCTAAGCACTGAATAGTTCCAGTGGATACAGCAAATCAATCTAATGACTTAATGTGAAACACGCCCATAGGAAATCACAGTCTCTGCTGCGTTCCAACCAGGGTGGCTTGGAAATGCCATTTTGGATAATTTATACCTTAATGTATAGATCAAAACAGGATGTGCGCTGAGTCTGTACACACCTATCCAGAGAATGTAGGCATAAAAGTTTAATAGCTGGAGATCATTTATCATTTGATTAGTCAAAGACAGGATAGATACCCTGTTCCCCTCCCAAAAAATAAGACCTAACCAGAAAATAAGTTCTAGCATGATTTTTCAGGATGCTTGTAATATAAGCCCTACCCCCAAAATAAGCCCCAGTTAAGATGGGCAGCCAGATGGATGCATTCAATACAGTATTTCCCCGAAAATAAGACCTAACCGGAAAATAAGCCCTAATGGTTTTTTTGGAGAAAGAATTAATATAAGACTCGGTCTTATTTTGGGGGAAACACAGTACATGCAACTCAGGTTCAGATGACACTAGCCTCAAAATGAGGGAGTACTGCTAATTTGCAACTATCAGTCTTAGACTGTCCGACTAATGTTGAAGGATGCTGGGAGCCAAGTTTCAACTATATGTGAATGGCCATAGGTTTTCCATCCTTATTCTAAATTTATTAGCAACAACTATTTCCAAGCTTCTTCATTTGGAAGGCAGAGGTAAAGGGATGTTAAGCAGAAAATTCCAAACAGAGCTGTTAGCCCAATCCTGTATACAGGTAGCCCTCAACTTGTATATGCTTGCTTCATGACTGGTTGAAATTATAACAGTTCAGAAAGGATGCTTTCTGACCTGTCATGCACTTCCGGCTTTTGTAAAATGTTTGCACATCCAAACCCCATGGTCACAGGATCATGAGCTGGGTGTTGGGCTCATGTGATTGCCATTTGCAATCTTTTCTGCTGGATTCCTAAGAAAGTCAATGGACAAGCCAGCAAGACAAATTGCACACTGCTCATGCCTGATGAACCATTTCCCCTCCCCTCCATGCATGGGGGGGG
>JANHFO010004819.1:182813-197560 GCA_032468095.1 Pareas carinatus | reverse complement strand
GGGAGAGAAGAAATTCTTTGTCAGTCTGCAGAAATTAAGCTCAGATCTTTGGGATCCAAGCTGAATTTCTGCAGCCCGCCATAGGAGTTCCCTTCCATGCACAGAGGGGAGGGGAACACCTGCACTGGGCTGGATAAATGAAGTTTTCATCCTGAAGTTCTGAGGTTCATTTCTCCAGTCGAGTGAGTGTAGGTGTTCCCTTCCATGCATGGAGGGGAGCTGCCTGAGCTCCTTTGGGCAGGCAGCTGTTTTGCTCTGTCCACTGAAGGACCCCTTGCAGTTGCTTTTAATTTTCTGAGTATCTACATAATTAAGTAGTATAGTTATTAAACCAAGCTGTTTGACTGAATAATATTTGTTTGTGGACTGGATAGAAGTACAACAACTTCATCTTTAAAGAAACAATGTAAGATATCCAGACTAGTGTAAAATTAAAAATGTCTGGTTCAACTTTAATAAACTGATGTAATTCCTTTTCATATAAACTATGGCTCAGATCCATGGATACTATAAAAAATCTGTTGTCAAGATAATGCAGAAAAATCAGCATTACAACAATTTGAGCACAAATTCCTTGTGTGTCCTGACACACATGGCGAAAATAAATTCTGATTTTGATTGATTCCTTAACTCTGCTTCGTTTTCAGTTTAAATAGATACAGATAATCACTACAGAATGCCACACCTAGCCCAAAGCAGAAAAATTAAATGGGAATAGCTCACAATACATAACTTCTTCATAAACTTCCTAATTAACTAGGTATATATTAATAAAGAGATCCTGATCTTACTTATGTAGCAATTGCGAATAGTTATGTGGACTAGCCAAGTAGTTTTGTTTGCTCAAACAACCAAATGGATTTTATTTATTAATTGCGTACTACAGTACGTGTTCATCCAGCTTGACTAATATTTTCCATGTAATGGCTGATAACAGTACATTATGTATTTTCTTCTCTCCAGAAACAGTTTAGTTATGGGAAATTCTATTGTTTAGAAATAGAATTAGTTATTTTGTAAATGTATTGCCACAAAACTGAATGTTTCATTTTCCTACCAGAGCTAATGGGTTTGATGGAATAAAATACTGCCAGATCTAAGAAAAGTTGGAAAGAAGCCAGAAGCAATAAGTAAATAGGTATCCATGAGTCAGCTAACCCAGACATGCTGGTTATCCATTGAAAATGTTTCGTTTGCAGTCCATCAAGTGTGAAGAACAAGTTAAAACGGTACAGTTTTGTAAAAGGGAAAACTAATGGAAAATTGAGCTCACTACTTGCAAACTCCAATTTTCTCAGAATTAAAAAAAAAACATTAGTGACAAAAGCTGAGACATGGTTTTTTTTATCATTGTTTTATGTTATAAATGTCTTTCCTTCAATACTTGCTTTTTTAATAGGCATATTGCCTGTAGCTATGTCACCTAGCTTCTCCTGTATCTAAAATGCACCTCTAGTCTGGCTTATTATTATGGTCAGGCTATAACAAGCCAAAAACACTTATTATACCTTTTTAACTTAATATATAAGCCTGTATAACAGCCTACAATGTTAGATTCCAACAAAGTGCTCCCATAACCAGCCCTTGTTCATAATAACTTCATCTTATGGGTCTCCGCATGGAAGCAAATGTGTATGACAGCATCACACAAGATTGCAACTTACGTAGTATACTTGCATAAGATCACCAAAAAGTAAGTTTTTCTTCAAAAAAAGCAAATACCAAATTAACTTTAGGGCTTATGTTATAGTCTCCCAGTCTTTCTCACCTTCAAAAGATGAAAACCTTCAACCATTTTGCAATACAAACTCTTTAGGTAACAATTTCAAACACATCCAATGTTTTTTCTCTCCTTATAGAGCCAAACTATCTTATACAACTTCCTATTAGAAAATCATATTACTATGATTTTATTCAGATAGAGGTTGAATCCCTATCTCATGCTCTATTAAAGTGTCTACTTGTATTCAATGGCACTTGAGCAGTGGTGAAGTTTCTGTCAATTTAACTTATCTATAGTTATAAAAATTAACAACGGCTCATTCACTCACTCACTGATTGTCTGACTCATCATATCTCTAAAACCATTGGTCTTGGATGGGGCTTCCCTGGCCTCCGAAGAGTCACCCGGCCACAAGAAGCCGCCCGGAAACCAGGGAAGCACCCCACTGTAAGGAGAACCCAAAGCCAGGTGAGCAGTTCCTATTCTCAGCTGCCTCAGTCGCTCCATGTGACTGTAAAGAAGCTGAGACAGGGAGAGAGAGAGAAGTAGTAGAGAGGAAGATAAAGAGGGGGAGGGGAGGGTGAAAGAAGTTGAAAGGGAGACAGAGAGGAGGAGATGGAGAGAGATAAAGAGGGGGAGGGGAGAGAGGATAAAGAGGGAGAGAGAGAAAGGAGGAGAAAGAGTGGGAAGGAAGAAAAATTATTAAAAAACGAGCATTCTTCCTCTACCTCTCTTTCTCCTATTCTTCCTCGCTTTTTCTAATTCTTCCTCTCTTATTCTTCCTCTCTCTTTTTCTTATTTACCCTCTCTCTTTCTCTATATTTAGTAACTTCTTACCATGCCTAATTATACCAAACGTAGTGGAGCACAGGTGCAAACAACTAGTAGAAAATAAATGGGGTCTTCTTCACAATTTTGACTGTTTGGTTTTCACATAATTTTAATATTAAACATTATGTTTAATGTTTGCTGGTCTTGGATTACTAATTACTGTATTAAATTACATTGCCCTGCGAAGAAAAAGCTCCTTCAGCTAACAGGTAGGCATATGCCAAGAATAATTTGAAGGGTGTCACCCCTTGGTACTGCTAGAACCAATGACTCATTTGCTTTAGTAAAAAAAGTACTTTTCAAATGCTTTCTCTCTACAGCAGGTTTCCAAAGGCTAGGTTAAGATATGTGCCATAATAATGTACTTTACAGAGATTCTTTCATAAAGCAGAACAAAAGTCACTACCTAGCTTTGAAAGGTCAAGTTTTTATATTGTGAGCCTTATCAAGCAACACAAAAGAAAACAAAAGTAGGGAAGAACAACCTGTTACACAATTCTGTCAAACACATCAGGATTAAGTAACAAAGAAGCCATAGGCTACCTGTTTTACATACAAATCCCTAGGCAAAATTCTTTAGAATGTCTTAGAGGAAGCTATACATAAAGCCTAGATAGATTCTCCAAACAGCCATTGTAGAAGTATGTTTTCCCAGGGACAGATCCTCCATTTTCAATTATTTTGCCTGAACCTGTTTGTGAAGAAGAGATGTTTTGTAATGAACCTGCTTGTGTCTGGTGATCAAACACTACCTATATGAGCAACCCTTTAGTGGCAGCACCCAAGCTCAGCTCTATCAGCTTTGGGAGCAACCAATGTTGCCTTAAATTGAGTAGCCTTGAATAATTTTTATTGGATTTGTGGAAAGTTTGCATATGTTGAATTGCCTGCGAGATGGTACGGTGCATGTGTATTAGGAACCATTAAACTGAGCCAAAACCACAAGCAGGAGAAACTAAGAAACATAGTCAAGAGTTAAATCCTAGCTGAAACCACAAGTAGAAGAAACACATAAAAAACAGAGCTGTTGCTAAGAGACAAAGTATTTCATGCTCAACAGGTGTAAAACTTTACAGAAAAGTAGAAAAACATATGTGGTAAAAGGAATGGAAAAGTATCGAATGATAACTTCCTTGCTCTTGAAGAATGGTATAAAAATCTGCTATGTGTTTATTTAGGTGTACCACTTCCTCTGAACACTGCCACTAGAGGAATGCTGGTCACCCACCTTGATCAATGCAATAAAGTGCTATTTTAATTCCTCCAACCTCATCTCAAGTGTCTCATTGGACCCAGGATGCTCAGATAACTCTGAGGAGATTCCCTAGATGCTCGAAGGAACTTAAACACTCTCATTGCTTTGATGAATACACACTTGTTACTGGTGTGAGGGGAGGTAAGTTTATTAATAAAAGGATACTTTTATTAGTGCAGTTCATTTGTTATGAACAAATAGAATCTAGAACAGTTCCATTAAAATCTAACCAACCTCGGAGAACCACGTTGAGCAAATATTAACCAACAACCAGGTGGTATATTGCAGCATGTCTGTTAATTTCTGGTATTGTAGTTTTCTTTTTCCTTGGCGATTGGAATTCCCATCTACACATTCATCCAATGTCTGTTTCATTCAACCCACCACCCTTTGTGTCTTCTTGTTGGCAGCCATGTCTCTAGGCTGCACTATCTAGATGAGACAAGACCTTTCTATCAAGGCCTCCTCCTGTTCAGTTATATCTATTCTCTAATTTCTCCCTTCAAAGCAGGCCCTGGAGCAATCATTCTACTAAGTCAGGAGCTGAGAAAGAGTGGTATGCACAACACAGATAAGACTAAGAACTAGTCCAACTAGTCCACACTCATAAATGTGCTTTGGAAAATTAATCTTTCTATTTCTATCTCAGTGGCAGTCTTAATTGATAAACTGGAAACACAAAGCAGAGAATTACTGTATTGCAATAGAAGATTATTGCTATATTCAGGAGCTGACATTCAACATTTCCTCTATCTGCTGGGCCCTTGTTCTATCAGGTCTCTTAAACAGCAACCATAGGGTGAAATGAAAGCTCGATACAAATCACGGCAAATAAGTACTCTTATCAGAGAAGGCTGGCTGAAAGCTCCTCAGAATGCTCCAATTTACCACTGGATTACATTGTTTTTAAAATAAATTGCAGAATGTGGGCTGTCCTACATTTAATAAGTAAGCATCAACTGACAAAGTTACACTACAATCCTTTGCACAATGTTTATTAAGCAGGAAATGGCTACTGCTTTTTGCAATACTGTACATTTGTGTGGTCTCCCACTAGATCCTGTACATCTGTTCAATCTGGCTCCCAATTTAGGACTACGGTTAAGGGGTGTCCTTCTGCCATTTTGAGAAGGTAAAGGCTACAACAGCTTCTCTCCTCCAAGCCTACTTTACCGAATAAAATCCCTTTCCTTCTTTCCAAGCCAAGCAACAGTAACCTACTCACCCGTTGTGCCATTCAGTAGCCTGCAAATGAAAGATACCAACATACCAATTCAGTTTTTAGATCGTGATTAGCCGTTGTGTTCAGGCCCACAAATAAGGAGCCGTTTTATGGATGACCTTTCTACTTCTAATACCATTTGCTAAACACTCGGCAGGCAGCCATGCAACAGGTAGATTTTCCCCCCCAGAACCGAAAGATTCTCGTAAGGGTCAGACCCACTTTTCCCCTGCAACCTGTAGGATGCAACTCTAGTTCCGGGACTAGATGTTTTCATCAAGACAAGCGCGGGGAAAGAAAATGAGAAATCCGTGCCCGCCTACCTCTTGAAATAGCCGGTGAGGCTGCACTGGTGCCGGCCATCCAACTGGAGAAACCCATCGCTTATCGCCGTGAAGCCACCTCCGGGCCGGCGGTCGGGCGGACTCAGCACCACCAGCGAGTCCCCGCGCAGCTGGAAGACGTCTGGCTGCAGGGAGAGCAGCTGCCGCAGCGGGAGCACTGCCATCTCGCAGTTGCACGTCCGAAGGCTCTGCAGCTCTCCCGAAGAGACGGAGGTCAAGCTGGGCCTGACCAGGGTTGCCGGGACGGAACCGGATCCGTTCCAGACGGCCATGGCGATTCCCCGCGAGGGGCTGCGGAGAGAGGAAGGGAGGCGCGAGGGAAGAAGCAACAGCTGGCGCGCCAGGACCCGAGGCACAGCTGGGAATTGGCTGCCGGCCTCGGGGAAGGCATAAAAAACGCCGAGGCGTTATAGCTCCGCCTCTGACCCGCTGGGGAGTCAAGGGCGGAGAGGCCAAGCCGCTTTGGCCGCGCGCCCTCAGTTTGTCACCCTGCGCAGCCTCGCGGAAAAAGCAGCTGCGGGGCAGAAAAGTCCGCCGGGCTGGCGAGGGGGGCTGGCGTCGGCGACGACCTTCAGACATATAGCCTTCAAAGAGCTGCCTGCTTCTCGGCCGCCTCAAGACGGGCCCTGCCTCCCGCACCCCTGGTGGAGTGGCTTTGTAGCCTTACTGCGCGTTTAGAATAGAATAGAATTTATAGAATAGAATTTATTTATTAACCAAGTGTGTCTGGATACACAAGGAATTTGCCTCGGGTGTACATGCCCAATACTTGCATACAGGCTGCAGTTGACAAACTGTGGTTACAATAAGGCTATAATTGACAAACAATGATTACAATTATGTTTAAGTGCATTCTGGAAGGAGACTGGCTCGTTCACACGTGCAACCCCCCTCCCTTTCCTTTCAGTAATCCGAGGACGATGTTTAAGGATGGTAAATCTTAAAGCAGAGGTTTTTCAAGTTTTTTTCAAGCTGCGGACCCCAAGACATGTCCCTACTGCATGGCGGACCCCATTCCCACACATTCAGCTAATTACTAATCAACAATTTATATTACTTCTCGAAATTTTTCTTGACCTGTCTGAGAATCTCCTGGCAACTTGCCATCCACGGGCCAGTTTGAAAATCTCTGGCCTAAGAAATAGAAGAACTTGAGAATAGCGCGTTTTAGGCAACTGGCTCATTTTGAAACCTACTCACTTATTAAATGGTTACAAGGAAAGCTTAATGGCGCTAGGAAGTTGTGCTACAGAATTATAAACTTGATTTGTAGATATGGCTCTCCTCTTTTCTGAGAGGGTGCATTTGGCAACCATCTGAAAGGTTTTAGCATTTAAAGGAATCTAGTTTCAGCCTGGAATTCCCCTTCAGGTAGACAAGTGGTGCACACCTGTATTGTTAGGCAACAAGGATACTATCAAGTGGCTGCTGGATATGTAGTTGAGGGCAGAGCTATTAAAAAAGGGCTTAACTTTTATTATGCAGTCAATTGGAAACTGGTGGTACTATTAACTGGACCCCATCATTTATCCTCCACTGTCTACTGGCAGTATTGAGCAATGAAATTCAAACCTTGTGCTGGCAAACATTATTACCGGTATTACAGGAAATTAAACAGAATGTTTGGAGGAAACATGCAAAATGATTTCTTGATGGCAGTTTGTTGGGGGAAAGCACCTGATGGTCCTCTGAGGGAGATGGACAGTTAAGAAATGTGAAAAATAAATAAATTGATTATTCTTAATTTGATTTCTGGTAAGAGTGCTGCTCTTGGTTGCACCCTATTTTCTCTACCCCTTGATAACCATTTCATGGTGTGGCAGACATGCTGTTTAAACTTATTTAAAAACTTGGTTTATATTTACTGACTAGATGGTTTTCCTGGCATGTGGTTTTCCTAGCATGTGTTTTTTTTTAATTTGTGATGCACACCCAGTTTAATAAGAAAACAGTCCTTTCTTTGCACAACATTGGTTATTGTACTGTCTGATGGAATTATTTCCTTTTTGACTTTGTCTTTCTTTTAAGCTCAGTGGAATTTTTTACCCACTAGCAGCTGGGTTCTGCAACCAGGCATCATTTGACCCATGAGGAATGTTTTGCTCAGACTGGTTGATGCTGTTCCAAAAGCCAGGCACAAACTCCACCCACGAAATGATGGATATGCATGATATAACATTAAGATGTAGCCCGCAGACTTCAAGGACTGGGCAACATCATGCAATGTATAGCCTAATTTCCATCCTTTTGGTCCTTTCTGGCAACCTACTGAGTGCAGAGGGAAAATGAGAAAAAGGAGTGTCAGAAAGAAAAGATTGATTGTTGGAAAAGGATACATCTTGATGATTGCATTTACCAGCAACTACACTTCGATCTTCTGCCAGTACCAGTCTCCTTGGGAAACTATTCCTGACTGTATGCAGCCATTAGAGAAATAAGTGTTCCTTCCCTCGCTCAATAAATAAAATTTACAGATCTATACCTGAATGAGATCAACTGTGTTACAAGCTTCAGTCTTGTGCCTACTTAGTTGACATCCAGGAAGAACTTCGTATTTAAAGTGAAACGCTTTATCTATGCTGAAATTATTCTTCATTGAAGATTAGTAATACAGCTTAAATCTGTAAAGTATGCTTGTTGCTTTGTTAACTTTTAAAAGTATTTAAGTAGCATGTTTGTGACTGCCCCGTGCAATGGTATTAGTTAGCTTGGAAATGAACTGAACTGATTTTTCACACATTCTCAATCAGAGGCTACATACAAACTAGGCTCAACATGACAGGTAGGCCTTGGTTTACAGCCATTCATTTAGTGAATATTCAAACTTATAACAGCATTGAAAAAGTAACTTATGAAGGTTTTTCACACTTATGACCGTTGCAGCATCCTCATGGTCATATGTTCAAAATTCGGAGGCTTGGCAACTGGCATGTGCTTTTGACTGCTGCAGTTCCTGTTGCATCATGCAGTTACTTTTTGCAACCCTCTGACAAGCAAAGTCAATGAGGAAGTCATATTTGCTTAACAACTGTGTTACTAATTTAACAACTGCACTAATTCACTTACAAACTCTGATGAGAAATGTAAAATGAGACAAAACTCACTTAACAACTGTCTTAGTCATTTTGGATTTAATTGTGGTCATAAGTAGAAGACCACCTATACAAGCGCTTTTGATGCTGAGATCTGATGTGGAATGGGAAGCTATAAAGCAGCATCAATGTTAAATTTTTCATGTTTCCTGTATACCGCCCTGAGTCCTTCGGGAGAAGGGCGGCATATAAATCTAAATAAATAAATAAATAAATAAATAAATAAATAAATAAATAAATCAGCTTACACGGGTTCTTGGGAAAGAATAAGTTGGCATCCTGGAGAATGTTAGGTGGGAACTGATGACTTCATTTGGGTTGAGAATAAAATCCCGGTCTATCCAGAGCATATGGTGAGGAATATTGTAATGTTAGCCCTTTTCATCCATTCCTGATCCACCAAGAATTCTTTAGGTTTATAGGTTGCTGGAGAGGAGAATTTAGAGTAGGAATTCTTGGATATGTGTGTATAAACAAGGAGATCAAGAAACCTGTAAGCCAACTATGCATATTTAGGGTCATTTCTGCAGAATGCATGACTTCCATTTGATGTATGGAAGTCAAGAAAGGGATGGAGGCCATGAGTAAAGCCATGAGCTATCTGCTGTTTTCTTTAGGATTAGGGGATCTGAATGGAATGCATGGATCACTCTTATTGCACGACTAAAGGATTCCAGTGGCATGTGGTTTGCATTACCTAACATCTCACTGTCCTGGGTCTTCACCCTTGGCTTTTCATATTAACTTGCACACAGCAATGGGGCAATAGAACAACTATAGGAAACCTCCATATGCATTAATTTACAACTACCATAGTCTCTTGCCATTGACCTTGAGGCAGTACCAGCAGGAAAGAAATGGGGTGTGTGTTGAATGATGCTTTTCAAAATGAAGCCTATCCAATGGTCCATACAAACAAGCCAAGCTTCATTCATGGGATGTAGGCAGCACACCAAATCGATGCCCCCTTCGAGCCATGGGAAAAGCTTTTTCCATGGAACCAGTCCCTGGTGCTCAAAAGGTTGGAGGTCACCGTTCTAGAAATAACCATGCAACTAGTTTCTATAGATGGGATCACCATTTCAGAGAAAGATATATTAAGAAAAACAAGATTATTAGAATTATATTGGATGATAAAAATGATATCATTAATCTTATAGTAAAAGTTGGATGTATTTTATCTATGTATCAAAGAAAGTTGGAAGCCGTTTTTTTTTCTTTCCTCTTCTTATTGCACGTTTTGCTTTGTCTGACTTTTCTTTCTCTTCAACTTTGTTTCTTCTTGCGTATTTTTATTCTTGTATTTGAAATTTAGTAAAATTGTGTTTTAAAAGAGAAAAACAAGGTCATATGATAGATCGCATTCAGTGTTTCCCCAGGACATCTTTTTATTGTTAAGTTGCCATTTCTTGAAAAGAAAGTTGTTTCTGTTAGAACAGTGTGGAATCTGCTTATGCACTTTGTAAGAGCCATGCAATCTCTAGTATAAATAAATTTTGTATTTATCTAGATTGATAAGATTTCATCAGATAATCTGCAGTTTTCATACGTATGGATAATCCTATTTAGTAATTTACTTATTTCATTGCTTATTTAAAAATGATCTAGTTTTCTTTATAAATTCATTCCTATCCCGTTCAAAACTATGCATACCTCACCCACTTTATTAGATTCATAACAAGTATAATCAAGGTACATAAGAACCATGCCACAGTGTAATAGTCTGATGTCACCTCTGTTATTTATCTCTCTAAACCCTTGGCATCATTTTTGAGTTGAAAAATTAACTAAGCATTAATGATACCAGTCAGCAATATGCATCATATATTAAAAAGATTCCATTCAGTTGCTTTCAGGTCAGCATTGGCTACTATCATTAATATTTATACCTTTGCCTTCCCATATATCATCTTATACTTCAACTTCCTAGTGCATACTCAAGATGGTAAATTTTTGAAGAACTAGTTAGTCCTATTCACCTTATGAGAAAATGTTGGTGCTTTCTTTACCTAACCTATTTATTTAATGAAAAAAACAATTTCATTATAACCAGACATGCGAGGTAGAGTGTTAAAATATGAAAAAGATACTTCAGCGCATAAAGCAGTCCAGACTTAGCATTTGTCTACATTGCTTTAAAGCGGGTTTTGTTCTCTAGAATGCCACAGCTGCAATTCTTGAAAAAATGAGTTTAATTTAAATTGCAGTGAGGTACTAATTTTGTACCTTTGGAGCCCAAAGCACTTTTCACTCCAGTAATGTGTTGGAAGGAGACTCAGGTTCAATTGCTTTTGTAGCCACAATGCTGTAGTCTGATTTAAAGATTATGCAAGGTTTATTTTGAAAATAAAAGAGAACCATATGTGCTGCCTAGAACTTCTTAGACTAAGGGAGGAATAAAAATAGAATAAGCATTAATCAACATTTGCAAGAAATTTGATTTGTCAACATGTGTGCTTATTACACAGCTGGCAGATCTTTAAACAATTCGTATAAATTTTATTGCAAAATTATACGCAGGAAAAACAGGAAATGTTTTTGTGTGATCTCAGCTAAATTTCAGTCATAATAGACTGGAAAATGAAACGAATGTTTATTTAATTTGTATTAAGGCATTTGGGGCTTTTTAAAAAGAAACACATGCCTCAGTTTTTATTTATCTTACAATTTTATAGTTGAACTTTCTCCTTTTGATTGTGTTCTATTGATGGATGAAACGTATTCAAATATGAATTAATTCTGCAAATCAGATGTGTGTATGTATGTAATGGGATAGAGTATAACATGAAGACAATTAAAAAATTTCATTTGAGATAAAGTATTACAGAGCTACAGTTTGTAATTACCCATGAAATCCTAGATCAGTGGTATTTTTTAAAATAAGATACATCCATGTTATTAAAATACAAATGTGCTTTTTTAATTGGGAAAGCAGTATAAAGCATGAACTAAAACAGTGTTCTTCTGAATGGTCTAGTTCAGCTGGAATTAGTTATGTGCTACAATACTACAGTACATTTAGTATGGAGAAGGGTTGGTTAAAGGATGGTGCTGTTAACAGTATGCAAACTTTTTCTTCTTCCATTCCATTGTGTTTGATTCTCAAAGACTGCCTGGACAAATTTCTAACGTTTTTGTCAAGGCTGGATCTAGCCCATTAACTCATGATATTCAAAAGTTGTTTATAATTGTTCTTTATTTATTTCATATTTAACAAATACAGAAGCAACTGAGCTTATGATATCTTTTTATGTCTTAACAGGAGAGAAGCAACGACTTAACTGAACAACACCAACTGAAATAACTGTCAACAGTGGGCGGGGTTAGAATCCAGGTGAGTTTAAATCTTATGAGTGACAGCTTAACTCTTAACAGTTGCCTCCCATACACACACACATACATCAGTAGTTATAATATTTATTAACAGCATTCAAGTGGAACAGATTACAATTTGAGATATGTGTAGCCCTCAGAATATTCCAGAACATAAGGAAAAGGATGCTCTGCGAAATTCCGGGGGTGGCACCATACTTCGGCGACGTGCTAATCACAGTGTCAGACACCACACAATTATACCAGAGAGTAAAATAAGTCATCACTAAATTCAGAGAAGCAGGACTGAGAGTAAAAAGAGAGAAATGCCACTTTTGTTAAGTATATTATGAAACACATCTTTTGTAGGAAACTGCTTGCCAATGTTCAACTACTTGGTGGCTATAATTGGTAGGAATGAAATGTGATAAGCAATGGTTTAAGCTTATTAATCTCCACTGCTCCACTGCTTAGTTCCTTTGAATACTATGATTTGGCTATTATTCTGAAATCTAATAATTTCCTCTTGTTGCTTAGGAACATATATGTTCGCCCACTGGGCCTACGTTTTTTAGTAAAAATGTCTGGAATAAATTGGAATTATACTTGGGCAATTTACAAGCTAAGTACCATTAGGCATCTTATTCAGGCAATTTTGGTGCAAGAAAAGGTAACAGCGATAATTTCCTTTACACTAAATTCCATCTCTACCCACCTGCCATAGTGATATATCCTTCACTTTTTATGGGTCAGTCAGAAGATATAGGAAACTTCTTTAGACTCAGTTTGCTTCAAATTTTATATAAATTGAATCTAAGTTTGCTGAATGGCTTGATGTCTACTGAGCATTCCACAGAATGAGACCTTTCCTGATAGGTTATATTGGCGTTTCACAAAGTACAATGCTCTCCGTTCAGAGCTTTTCCATACAAAGCTGGTCGCCAGTGAACATTTCTCAGGAATGTTAACTTTGCAAGTTCCTGACAAATTGCTTTAAGACCTAAGCCCTCTAACTATAGGAGAAGATCAGCTTGGCTCTTCTCAAATTAAATGGTCTTTACAAAGGAGGAAACACTTACTAAATCCTAAAATCTGAGTCAGCACATCAGATTTACACTGCAATAGTTTATGGTTTAGGTGAGTCAATTATCACTCCTATTCTAATCTTCTTCCATTATTCTAGCCTGTTCTCCTATCATCCACAATTCCAAATACTAGGAACCAGATATTTTATGCAAAACACCGATTTGATTTAGATTGCCTGGAAGCTAAGAAAAATCTGATTTGGTTTTTTAATAAATATAAGGAAGATCTGCAGAGATGTTTTATTAACAATAGATTATTGCAGAAATGGCGATACAAGCAGTTGCTTTGAAAGAAGAAAAGGGAAGCAGTCAGAGCTTCCTGACAGCAGCTGATAGTAGCAACTCAAGTCAGAAATTGAATTCAGTTGTGGGACTAATAGCTGTACAACCAATAAATCATTCACCTTGCCCCACTTTTACAATTTCAGCTGAGGTTTGAGAGGCACATTTTAATTCCCTTAACATAGTAGAAACATCACATTCACAATGATCTAAATGCAGATTTGCTTCCACTATGGCCATCAGTAACAAGTTCAGAAATTAAAATTTAATTAACAAATTTAAACCAAAAAAAGTAATTTTTAATAGCAAAGGTGGGCAAATATTAGGCCCTGCACTTAAAATATTCTTAGGCAAGGTAATAGTCCAGATGCTTTATGGGGCTGAGATGAGAAGATCTTTGCCCAATTGGAAATAGTTCAAAACAACTTAATAAGGAAATCTTGGATCTCCCCGAAGGTAACCTGCTGCCTATTTAAGGATGGAGATAGGGCTAGAGGTATTGGTATTAAAATGTATCTTGCGCTGGTGGGACACTATAGGAAACTACAAAGTCCTGAAGATTTCCATCTTGTTAAACTCTGTTTTCTCCATTACACAGTTGAGAATCAGTAGATTAAACTTTTGTCACCCATTCAACTATAATATATTCCCTATCACCTTTGAAATAACATAGACCTTGGAATACAGAAAATATTAGACTCTAAGAAAGGGAGGCTAATAAAGATGCCACTGTAGTATAATCGCTGAGATTTTCATCCTGGTACCTTCGTACTGTGACTTCCACATATCTTTGCTGGAGCTTTTGTAAGTTTCCTGTCAAACAAAGTCTCTGTCCTTGTGGTGTTGGTCAAGTGGAGGATGCTCTCTACTTCATTTTCCACTGCCAAACAGGTAGAAAGCACCCTCTACTTGAGATAAAGATCAAATTATTAATGGCAAATCACGTCAAGGCTTTCCACTTTGAAAAATTGAATTATCTTCTTGCAAATATATTTTCAACTATCAACAACCAAGTTGCTACTTTTTGCTCTGGTGCAGTTTAAACCATACATAGAACATAATCATTTTTCCTGGATGGCAGTGGGGTTAAATCCATTTCTATTTTGCTTTTTTTGTTTTTTATTATGACGGTCTTTGTCACTTTGTCACAATTTTAATCCTAAATTAACCCAAAGGTGCTTTTTGGGACAACGATGACCTTGATGATTGAGAATCTCCATAGACAATCCTAAATTAACTTTAATAGTTTCATTTAAATTTTATTCACTGTTTTACCTGCTGCTCCCTTTCTCCTTGAGGGAGATTTTTTTTTTGAATACTGGAGGGATTTATATTCAAATTCAAGTTGTCTTACAAACTATCTTATGTTATATTTCCATCAGGCTTGGGGCGGCTGACCTCGCTTGCAAGCTGGCGAGATCTGGCCACGAATGTTATGAATGAGTTAGGAGCCTTTTAATGTCTTTCCATTTCTGGGACATTTTTTTTGGAAATGTTTTATTTGTTTTTTAGATGCTGTGAGCCACCCTGAGTCTTCAGAGAGGGGCAGCATACAAATTTTATAAATAAATAAATATATATATCAAAGAATGTTAAAAATC
>JANHFO010004819.1:142981-154053 GCA_032468095.1 Pareas carinatus | reverse complement strand
GCTTTAATAGTTTGGGAGATCTGGTGATGAATCAGTGAGTGGTATTTCGCATATAAATATATAGACTAGCCTCATGTATTGAGTCTGCCAGACAACTGAATGAATAAGTTCCGCCTAGATTTTGATTTGTTATATAGCTTAAGATACGGAATATTATGCTAAACTTTTGGAGCATTTTTCTCAAACTGTAGACCACTGTGATTCAGAACAAATGTCGAGGTATGTGTCTGCCCAGACTAAAATGGTGTCTAAACACTGTAACATTACCACAAATTGATATAATTCTACTCTTGGTGCCTAGTTGACAATGAAACTATTTGATATTCCCTCATCTCCTCCTGATGAATCATAATGTGTGTTTGTAGAATTATTTTTATGTTGGTCAAGGATCATTATAACTAGGTTTTGAGAAGAATAGTTTGCCCCAAAAGGCTGACAGAGGAAGAAGAATTTCTAAATGTGATTGTGCAAGTACTTAACTGTAAGTTAAGATTTAAATGACTGAGACTGAATATTTATGCTAACTTACTGAAGTCTGAAAATATACCTTATTTTAAGGAGTTCCTAGAGAACTGTGCTGTAAGTCTTTGAGCCTTCCTATTCTTCTCTGAAAATTTTCATTTTCTATAGATAATAGACTGTAAATAAGCTGAGGTTAAAATCTTGAGTCTAAAAGGATAACAAAATATTTAAAAGGCAAAATCTGTAAATATGAGCCAGGAGAGCCCTATTAAAGTACACTGAAAGTTCCATCACAGCTATAATCCTACTACCTGGTTACTCTTCAAATAAACTGTTCTGCAAATCCTACAGTTCTGTCTCCATTCCAAAATTTTACTTTAAAAGTATAAGGGAAACATGATGTTGCTGATGTAGTAAGCCTCCAGCTTTGTTCTTACCTCAGCTTCCTTAAATAGCATTTGAACCTAAAGATAGAAAGAGCTTACAGTACTATAAACACGTATAGATTTTATATTAGTTTAATTGCAGTGCCTCAAACCTCGGTAATTATAGTCTGTCAGTTACTCTGTCTCTCTTTCACACACACCTGGCACACAGAGACACACAATTCCAGTGAGATGCCAAAACACTCAAAAAGGAGCAATGAATCAGGTGAAATCTATAAATTTTACATGTGTCTGAATTATAGAATCTTAAATCAAAAGATAATATGTTCAGTTTCTATCACAAGATGAGCCTGTATCAAACTTAATTAAATAAAACTATTGTTTAAGTTTGGAGCCTTGTATAAGAAAAATGGAAATGAGCATTGCACACTTCCTATGATTGTAAATTCCCTTTTTATGACCCTAAAGTCCCTATTTGGGGTAGAGTCAGAGTAACTGGATGAAGCTGAGCATTTACTGGCTGGATGCCCTTCCTGATGCCTATGCGGAGTTCACAGCAGATTTTTTCTCTTTGATTGTAAACAAGAGTTATAAGGTTAAGGGGCAGCTACTCTCTAATAGCCATACTAATAACTAACTGAAGAACTCACCTCTTTTTCCACATCTTTATTAATCAGTGGGAAAATTTGCCTCCAGAAGTTGTGAGTGTTCTAGCATTGGACAAGTGTTTGTTTGATATGGTATTATTATTATTATTTTATTATTGTTGAATTTATATACTGCCCTACTCCCGAAGGACTCAGGGCGGTGTACAGCCATTAAAAACATACAAAAATAGAGTAGACAAAGGTTAAAAACTAATTAAGACAATTAAATTAAGGCTGAAGAAAAAATGTGCTGAACCCCAATAAAAACCCCAATTAAAACTTTAAAAACCCACCCCAAGGGGACACATGGGAAATCAGGATAGCCCACCCTGGATAAAAAGATGAGTCTTAAGGGCACGCCGAAAGACCTGGAGATCAGAGATGGTACATATCTCCGAGGAGAGTTCGTTCCACAAGGACAGAGCTGCCACAGAGAAGGCTCTGACCCTGGGGGTCGCCAGCCAACATTGTCTGTCTGACGGCACCCTGAAAAGGCCCTCTCTGTGTTAATGTACTGGCCTGTGGAAGATATTAGCTGGTAGTAAGCATTCCTGCAGATATCCTGGTCCCATGCCATGGAGTGCTTTAAAGATCATAACCAAAACCTTGAAGCGCACCTGAAAGACCACAGGCAGCCAGTGCAGCTCACGCAGGAGGGGGGTCACATGAGTACATCCCGCGACCCCCATAACCCCCCACGCGGCCACATTCTGAACCAGCTGCAGCCTCCAGGTACAGTTCAAGGGGAGCCCCATGTAGAGAGCATTGCAATAATCCAGGCGTGAAATAACAAGCGCTTGAGTGACTGTGCGTAACGAGTCCCGATCTAGAAAGGGACACAACTGGTGCATCAAGCGAACTTGATGGAAGGCCCCCCTGGCCACGGCTGTCATATGATCATCCAACGACAGCTGTGAATCCAGGAGGACATCCAAGTTGCGAACCCTTTCCACCGGGGGCAAAGAATCGCCCCCGATGGCCAGAGATGAAGTAAGCTGGCTATATTGAGATGTCAGAAACCACAGCCACTCAGTCTTGGAGGGGTTGGGCCTGAGTCTGTATAGACTAAGTTTCCTGCTTGAGCAGGGGGTTGGAATAGAAGACTTCTAAGATTCCTTCCAACACTTATTCTTTTATGTTACCAATGGAAATCCCAAATTTCTTAAAACCTGCAGTGCATTTGCTAATTCACACATTTAATTTATACCCTGTTTGGATCCTGTTATGAAATAAACTGATTTAATTTTTAATTTAATTGTACAATGGCATATTAATATATATACGTGTGAAACTAGTTTTTTTTAAGACATGAGAGATTCACACTTTTGCATTTCCCCCCATTTTTCTTTTCCACTTCTTGTGACTATTTTCATGTACAATAATAAAAAGTTTAGCTGATCATTAAGACATCATTGACACTGCTGAGTACTCAGAATTGCCAGATCTTTCTAAAATTATCCTTAGTACTAAATACTTATAAAAAAATGAAAAGCGATGGTGCTTTATATTCAAGCTGATCTTCTTTTGATTATTTTTTACTAAATGAGCTAATAAATACGATAGAGATAAACACCAAGCAAACCAGGATTCCTCAACCATTCTCGGTTGGCGACCCAGCCTGGGATGGGAGGAGATGAGGGGATGCGCATATCCGGGCGTACATGTGTGCCAATCCCAGCCCTGCGATTGCATGCCAATCAGGTATGTGCGCACGCCAATTGCAGCACTGTGATTGTGCACCAATCTCATGAGTGGGGCTATGCGCGTGTACAAGCTGGTGAGCGCGTGACAGCTCACCACTCACAGCCTGGTTGGCAGGAGGCCACAGCCTGGTAGTGGGCCGGATTCCACAGGCTGGGAACCAATAATTGATTGAAACAACAGGTAATGAATAATAAATCCCTCAGTTAAAGCTGGTGAAATATTTCAGAAAAGTACAAAATGTTCAAATTCAGTAGGAGCCCTTGCTAATCTTTTAAAACTATTGGCTTTATAGCAGCCGCTGAGTGAAAAATGTCTCATTAAAAAAAGTTAATAAAGAGGATAAAACAAACTTAAAGCAGATGCAGAAAGTATATAAATATACTTTAAAATATGGCAGATGTAAGGCATATAGGCGTAAAGTAGCCAAGCAGAAAAGCAGGTTATAAGCATTTTATATGTCTTTTAAAAATCTATCCTATTTTATTCTCTTTCAAATGTGACCACAATATGGGTGCACCATAGATTTGTATAAGGGCATTACAATGTTGGCAGCTTCATTTTCCTTTCCTAAGGATCCCCGAAATAAAATTTGCTTTCTTCACCAAGCTGACACCTTCTCTGAGCCATCCATTATAGTTCCCATGATTTTGTTTTCTGGTTAGTTAACTCAGGCTCCACCTGTAGATATAAAACGAGGCAGCTTTCTCCAATGGGTATCACTTACCTATACTCAGTTGTATTTGTCCTTTGCTTGTATTTGTGTGCGTATGTGGGCTTTCAAATTAGTCTTGACATCTGGTGATTTCCTAAATAAGTGTGCACTTTTATTGGCAATATCTTGGCAGTGGTCTGCCAGTGCCTCCTTCCTAGCGCTGAGAGAAATTAACTGGTCCAAAGACAATCAAATGAATTCAGTGGGAATCATTCTATCCTGGATTTTAGCCCAGTCCCTTTAACTACTACACCAAACAGGATCTGTTGATTGTTGGAATAAGATCCATCTGGATAATTTCAGTCAATTTTGGACTTTACAATCCTGAATAGTTTGGCTATATCTATTAAATTTCCAGCTCACTATTTAAAAATCAAGGCAATTTTGAAAGGTTCCTGTCCTCGTATTTCCCCCATTGAGAGAAAAAAATCCCTCCATTATTTTAATTATTCTATGCTTTTTGTTTTTAATCAGGTAACAATCTATAAAAGGACAAATCCTTTAACTCATAATTCTTAAGTTTATGCAAGAGTCTTTTCTTAGAAACTTTATCAAAATCTTTTTGAAAATATAAGAATACAGTAGCTGCAACCTCCCCTCTATTCGGATGCATAATGATGTTCAAAAAAGGTTGGTAAGACAGCATTTATCTTTGCAGAAACCATGTTGATTTCCTTTCAACATTGCTTATTCTTCTTAATGCCTAGTTTTTCTCCTGTGTAATTTCCACTAATTTTCTAGAAACAATTTTCTAATCTACAATGCCCTGGATCAACTCTAAATCCCTTTTAGAAACTGGCATAACAATAACTACAGTCTAGCCCAGTTTTAGAGACTTTATTTAATTTTTTTTTGGCTTTTAGGCAGTGGTATCAACCTTTGCGAGAATTGTCAAGAAAGCAGTTGTGTGTCAACTTGTTCATAGAGACAAAGGGAGAGAGATTTTCTTACCTTTCCATGATTGTCATCTTGACTTTTTGATACTAACCCCCCAGCCCCAGCCCATAGGATACTGTTGAAGTAAGATTAGCAATTTCACAATTGAATTCTTTTGAGAACACTTGGGTGGATGTCTTCAGATCTCATTGTTAGTTACAATTAAAAAATTAGTAAACATCCTTTTTCTCCTGTTACTATTTACTATTTAAAACTCAAAGAACAAAGTTTTATTTGGTGATTGCCTCCATGCACTGTATTCCAATAAAACAGCCAAACTTTGTGTGAATCGGCAGTCTCCCACAGTTCATACATCGTCACATTTTCTAAAAACTGGGATTGGTGGTTTCCTATTTTACTTCTGAATCCTGATCTGACTAGCTTTACTTTACTTTACTTTTATTAGATTTCTATACCGTCTTTCTCCCCAAAAGGACTCAGGGTGGTGTACAGCCTTTTAAAATACATAAAATACAAAACGTCAGAATTAAAAACTATATTAAAAATATATATTAAAGTGTGGCTGATATTCTTTAAAAACCAAATATTAAGACCAATTTAAAACAAGATAAAACATCTAAAATATTGAGGGGGGAGAGGAGGCTAAGCCAAACCAGCCTGAACAGAGAGGTGAGTCTTTAAGGCACGGCGGAAAGCCCAAAGGTCTGATATTGTCCATATCTTTGGGGGGAGGTCATTCCAAAGGGTGGGTACTGAATCAGAGAAGGCTCTCCCCCTGGAGGTCACCAGACAACATTGTCTGGCCGATGGCACCCTGAGGAGACCCTCTCTGTGGAAGTGTACTGGTTGGTGGGAGGTATTTGCTGGTAGAATGCGGTCCTGTAAATATCTAGGTCCTAAGCCATGGAGCGCTTTAAAGGTAGTAACTAGCACCTTGAAGCACACCCAGATCATCACCGGTAACCAGTGCAGCTATAAATAAATATACTAGTCTCTGAGCAGTATGACACTGTTTTGTAGAAGCAGTAGAAACTATACTTTTTCTATCTCAAACAAAGTTGATTAGTCTGTCTTAAGGCTAGACTCTGGAAAACACAAAGTGCCTGTACTCTTAAAGTGCCAAGCTATGTAGCCATGCAGAACAGCACTATCAGTTCCTGTTTACTATTTTAACATTCAAACGGTTTCTCCTTCCTTTCACCAATGATCAAAACAACTATGCTGTACTGAGTCAAAAAATAGTCTATTCCCTTCAAGAAGCCCAGAAACATTAGTGCTTCTGCACCTTTCTGTTCAGGTTTCCTAGCAACTGATATTCAGAGGAACAGGGCTTCTGAAAGTGGAGGTAATGTAGTTATCGTGACTAGCAGCTTTATTCTAAAATAAATCTGTCAATGGTCATCTAATCTAAGATAGCAGTGTGATGGCTGCCATAGTTCATTTACTTTGTCTTCATTATTCAGGATTTCCCGTCATTCAGCCTTGTAAAAACACAAGGTTTGCTTTCAAAAATGTTTCAGAATTAATCCCTACCATTTTTAGAGAGAGCCAGGTAAGACTCATCTGAAAATCCCAGAGTGCCACTGCTAATCAGTGTGACAAATGACAAATCTACTATTTGTCTCAATATATGGCTGCTTCCCATATATGAAACTGAAATTCAAAATTATTTATATTCAAAGGAAATATATTGCTAAATATTCAAATATTGTATACTAGCTACTGAAATACTAGGCTCATGTCTTCATGCTGAGTGAGAGTTTCCCCAGAACCAAATGGTTGACCGCCATGAGATGAAGAAAGTTGGCTGTATGGACTGATTTAGGATTATTCTGTTTAGGACTAAATAAGTAAAGCATGGATCAAAAAGTAGCAAGAATGTAAACACTACACTACAATGACAAATGTAATCAAGTTTCCAGCTAATAAACAAATTAAGCTTAGCATGTTAATATATTAGTACATATATTAATATATAACTCAGAATGTTTCTTCTCTAGCTCTACTGAATGAATTGGGGGAGAAAGAAACATGTAAGAGAGCGAATTGCAGTGGTTAAAAATGCAATTCATCGTTTAATGATTCTTCTCCTCACATTATAAAAACAAACAAAAATCCCACACAAACACATTTAGCAACTACTTACCAAATTTACACCCAAGCAATGGCTGAAGATGGACAAATATGGTATTCCTGATTTCATTTAAATGGGATTCAGCTCTTGATAAAACGTCCAAAGGAACCTCTGAAGCAAGTTCATCTGCACAGAACAGTTCGCTGATCAATATCCATTATTTTTTTTAAAAAAAACACACCCCCATTTCAGCAATCAACTTGGTACAGTTTGACATTTCAGGTATTCATAAGGAAAAGAGCTTGCTATTTAATTTGGTTCCTGCAGCTATCAGAAAATATGCTGACTGGAAGCTGCGTAAAAACCATTAGTTAATATGCTTGCCAAAGCCAAATTTGCATTCTGTTCTTATGAAATGCTTTTTAAACAGCACTCTGACAAAACTTAGGATCCTTCAAAAATTGATAGCCATTCCACTAGTCACCCACTACTAAAAGAACAGTGGGTGACTAGTATTCTTGAAAAATGTTTGCAAATACTAATGATCATTCTCTATAAGATGAGGCCAGAAAGGGTTGCTGACCAGCTTTCATTAGAGGTAATTTGATGATTCTAAGGTTTTTAAGGACCACAACTAAACTTTCATTTCCCACTATTAAAGGCTGGTGTACATGCTAGAAACAAATCTGATTCCAGAGGAAAACAAGGGTACCACGAGCCCTACTACAATGATTTTTACTTTTTATATATACTTTTTACATATAGCACAATATATAAATAACATGTCTCCAAAATAAACCACACATACCCCCTCAATTGGGCTTACCCCTTTGGCAAGTGTTCACAAGCATAGCAGCTTCGTTATATTTTGTGAGCAGACTCTGGATTACTGACGTGTTTTTGGAGACTCCAGTCAGAATTCTTAAGGTTTCCAAATGTACCAGTATTGACAGAATGCAATCTAGCCAGCAGAGAGCGTGTGCATTCCTCCACTGAAGCCACAAAGGCTCTCGCAGAGATGATTTGCTTTGTTGCAGATCATGAGACACTGATGGAGCTTTCTCAGAGGTTTGCACACTGAGCACTTTTGGTGAGTGTTCTTGAGCTCCCAAGTCCATTTTCTGGCTGATGGAGGATTCAGCTGCATCAGAAAATGTTGGCTGCTTGGCTTGTGAAAAATCAGACTGCCCTGACTCAGTCCTAATTAGATTATTTCCATTGCAGTTGGGAATAGGATTAGATCTGAATGTCTCCTCAGTGTCCATCAAGTCATCAGTCCTAGTCAATTTTAAGCAGGGTTCAATAGAAGAGGTCAATAGGTTTGTGCCAAGTAACTTTCTTTTTCCACAAGTGCCCTGAGATGAATAACCTTTTGCATCACTGGGAATTAAAATAGTGCTGAGTGTTGCAGACCCCAGAGGGTAAATGCACTGAAATAAAAACAAAACAAAGACATCACACTTACATTTAGTCTGAGATTAACAACATGCAATGTATATATCAGGAATGAAATGGAGAAACAGTTACAGAAATATTAACTACAGTCATAGTTAAATCATAATTAGAAACTATTAAAATCCAGTCTTTTTTAAATTGTGTCTCTGATACAATTCCTCCCCCCCAAAAAGGATCAATGATACTACGCAGCAACAAATCTATAAAAGCACTTCCTTTGCATGAAGTGTCTCCTTAAAATTATTTGTAGGGTAGGGAGTAACATGTTTTGAAGGCTATTTTCACTTTACTAGACACCTGCAGTGCTTAGAACTACAATTCTGCTACTGGTTCCTTCCTGTACTCTACACAAATGAAGGATATTTCTAGTTTCCTTGAATCAAGGTTAAATAAAACTTTACTGACTGGAGACGCAAGACTCTAGCCTCTCTTCTTTCTTAGCTTTTTTCCCTACTGATTAATCTGCCTTCCCTCTCACTATTGCAATCTTTTTTCATGTTCTTTCATTGGTAAACTTTTGTTATCTATAAAGCATTAGGGCGTGAGTACCAAAAGGCAGCGTTCATGTTCACAGATATACCTGAGGTAAGCAGAGATGGAAGCAGCTACTTAGTTTATTTGAAGTTTTAAAAAAACAGTAAAAAACAACAATAATAACAAAACATACAAGACAAAATTTAAAATAATTTAAAAATATATAATAGCTAATGGCCAAAAAATTTAAAAACCGGAATATAAAACCAATTTGTACCGGATCAAGAATATAAATAGATAAAATTATTTGATTTACACATGGAGAGCGGTGCGAATCAGGCCAAAACGGTATGTTTTAATGGCACAGCGGAAAGCACACAGATCCGAGATGGTGCGAATCTCTGGGGGGAGATCATTCCAGAGGGTGGGGGCTCCCACAGAGAAGTCTCTCCCCCTGGGGGTCACCAGCCGACATTGTCTGGCCGATGGCGCCCTAAGGAGGCCCTCTCTGTGGGAGCGCACAGGTCAGTGGGAGGTATTTGCTAGCAGAATGAGGTCCTGTAAACTTTTTGAGAAAGTTTATGTTTTGTATGTATGCATGCCCATGTAATGTGCACTATGCCTTCCTTTTTTAGGCAGATGTCTATGTGCAAAAGTGTGCTTGGTTTATTTATCAACTGTTGGATGATGAAAATAAAGAGTGTGCATTCCACATGTGCATTTGGAAGAAGACTCAAGGTTATGTTCAGTGGACTGTATTTTTGCAGTTAATTTGTGGCCTGGGTTGAATTTTTAAAATCTTCTTTAAATCATCTCCCCCCTAAAGATTGTCTTAATGGGCAAACAGCATGGATCCTAACTGCACCTAATTTTGTGGTTGTTCATTGTTTAAATTCAATTCTCTAAGGCATAACAAACAAAAAATTCTGAAGTTTTGTCTTGTTGGAATATAAAATGCTTGAATCGTGCTAGTAATAGTTCTTGGAGCAGATCTAACTTGTTCAAAGTACAAAACATTTGTTTAGTGTTTGCACAACTACTGTCTATATTGTACTGTAGGCATTAACACGTGTTTCATTAGTTCTCTATTCTTCAGTTTGAAATACTTAATCTCAAAAGATGGCCTGTACTTCTGTATAGATAAGTGTGGGACACAGTAAATGTTTGAATGTTGTTCTACAAATAAGTATTCTAAACAAAAAGGTATCACATAAGGGAGAATATTAAATAATAATTACTCCTTGGCATATGTTTTTCTATGTATGAAGAGTAATTTATCAAATCATAGTACAATCCTATTTCTGGGACAAATATAAGGAACAAATATCATTACTTATATGACTGGCTCAGTTGCTTAAGAATAAGTGGGATTTATAACATAGTTTAGTGAATGTTGTGCAAAATATATGTTCATACACCATTTTATTATAATAGATTAATAGAATGTATCATTAATAAATTTACTTTTAGACTATATTTTAATGCAGGATTCAATCAAATAGTGATTCAGCTGATATTAGTTCATGTTTAACATGGATTAAGTTACTTTCCCATGTAAAATGGCCGCGGTAGACGAGCCTGCTCGAGCCGTGGGCTTGGGCGGATAGATCGACGGATGGAAAATTCAGGGTACTGGGGGTGGCTATACTTAACCCCGACCCTCACCCCAGCAAGAGGATACATCTCCGCACCCACCTGACAGCTGAAGGGGTCTTATATCCCCCTGGGAAGCGCTCTTGGAGGGTTTTTTCTCTCTCCAAGAGCAGCGGAGAAAAACAACAACGGCAATGGTTGGAGTGCTATGGCGGCGCTTCGGATCGGGCGGCAGTGGTAATAGCAGCGCGAATTTTCCCTGGCCGGCGGATTGCAGCTCTGTTCATCTAGCCCCCTCGGCTGGGGGTCCCTTAGGTCTCCCTGTGCGAGGAGGCTGTAAGGAGACTGCGGTGGTGGCAGTGAGCGGCGATCGGCGACGGTGGGAACTGGCGGGCGGCGGCGGCCCGGTTTGGGCGGCGTTGGCCGACATTGCAGGTTTTGCTATGGTTTTCCATCTGATTTGCTTGCTTCGCCTGCCCCGCCTGCCCCGCGGCTCGGATGGAAGGGAAAGTTGGCGGCGCAGAGGGGATTCTCACCGGAGGAAGGGGCTTGGATTAATCTGGCATTGCGGGTCGATTTCCCCCCTACCACCCCCCTCAACGTAGCGGAAGACCTGGTGGTCAGTAATCAGGCTGCAACAGAACTTACAACGGGGTTGGAGTGGAACT
>JANHFO010004819.1:107415-121520 GCA_032468095.1 Pareas carinatus | reverse complement strand
AGGCAGAGGAGTGCTCCTTGACTAAGAAAATTCAGAAACCTTTTTTGCTCCTTAGAAGAAGTTTAATGCAAATTAAAAAAAAGGATTTAAGCACTTGATAAAACAAAATACTTAATTTAAATTATAAAATTTAGCTTGGATATTGCTGGATCAAATCTTAAAGTCTATCTAGTAGGAAACCCCTTATGTTGGTGGCAACTCAGACCTCGTTTTTAAGAAGTAGGACTTCTCTTTTTGGCTCAGTTATAAAACTCTGAAGAACTGCATTTGTCATTTTATTGCCTATTATCTAAAAATAGTGATAGAACTCTTCACAGATGTTTTTTTTTTGAATCCACAATTTCCCTAACCAGTTTTAATATTTTCTTCCTTATAAGCTTGTTTTGAATTGGCACATGGCAATTTCTATCTATGAATATGCTCACTTTGCACTTGTGTGCCTGAAAAAGTCCATGATAGGTGCATTTCCTTCTCTGGCTCAATGTTTTAGAACTCAGAAAAATTATATTCACATAAACCAGAGAGTTGGTTTGAACATCTCCAAAAATGTTGTGGCTGGTCTTAATCTGCCAAAGATGTTCTGGCATTCTAAGATGTGGCATGCCCCATCACAGGCAGTGACCTGTTTCCATCTGTTGGTCACATTGATTGTTGCACATGAAATTGGATGATTTAGTACCAATTTAGTATTTGTGTTTAGTACCAATTTAATATTTGTAATTAAATACTGCACCATAGGAAGGGTGAGTAAAGGACAATATTTCTGCATGTATATCATCTAGACAGATCTCATATGAAAGATTGTGAAGGGACATGATCAAAAAACATGATCTTTGATTTAATTATATACATGGAGGAAGAAAATAAAAAATAGGGTACTTGATATGAAATACATAAAATAGAGCAGATTTTTTTCAGGTAAATACATATATTGCCTGTGCATGGAGTGTAGTTTGGGGTTATACAATAAACAAGATGTATTTGACAATTTATTTTGAAAGAAACAGATTCAGAAGTTGTAGAGTTTTTTGACTTCTAATCAAATTAGTAGGGAAAAAATTATTTGATTTAGTATCAATTTATGCTATTTCATGTATGTATACACATTTCTTGCAGTTAAGGAAAATATACTTTGAAATTTGTGACAATTTGTATAAGCACAGGCTGCTTGAATTCTTATCACTAAAAATTAATATGCATTCCATAACACAAATTTTATAAATGAAGTGTTTGTCACTGATTATATCTTCACTATTCATCTGCAAATTACAGCACCAGCAACCTGATGTTGTGCAGTATATGCAGACTTCTGATATTCTCCTTTTGTCTCCAGAGGATTTCCCAATATTTGCTATAGATTTGCATGTATTGCTAAAACAATATTTAGATCAGAAAACTTCCTAGTCTAACGGCTATAGTTGACCTCTGTTACCCAGGACCAGATTTCAAAAGAGATTTAGAGGTGGCAAAGATATAAATTAAATATAATTATGTTTATATTCTCTTGTCATGTATTTTAGTATTTTCCCCTTCTGTCAAAAGCATTGCACAAACTTATGGGGCTAATGTATTTCTAGATTAGATAATAATCAAAGAAGGTTTGATTATAACTTTTAAAATAAATAGTTGTCCCCAAATTCAGATAAGAGTGCAGCTTTATCTTAGAATATAACTTTGACCATTCTTAATCAACTTGCTTACTATGAAATCCAAAATTGTCTAGAATTTCAATTTGTCTTTTAGAAATCTTCAGAAATGGGCAAAGGTGATCCTAAAAAGCCAAGAGGCAAAATGTCCTCATATGCCTATTTTGTGCAAACCTGCCGGGAAGAGCACAAGAAGAAACACCCAGATGCTTCAGTGAATTTCTCAGAGTTCTCAAAGAAATGTTCAGAAAGGTGGAAGGTACTGTATGTTAAAATAATAATACAAAGCATGCTTATATTTATTTATGTATTTATTTACTTATTAGTTAAATTTTTATACCGCCCTTCTCCCGAAGGACTCAGGGCGTTGTACAGCCAAAATAAAATCTAGACATAAATACAGTACTAAAACACTTAAAAAATTAAATATGTTGACTGAATAAAAATTTAAATTTACACAGTAAATTATAATATAATTTTTAAATTATCATTTTTAAGTATGCTTTCTGATCATATTTTTATATAGACCATGTCCGCTAAGGAAAAGGGGAAATTTGAAGATATGGCACGAGCTGACAAGGTTCGTTATGAAAGAGAAATGAAAAGTTATGTACCCCCAAAAGGAGAGTCAAAAAAGAAATTCAAGGATCCAAATGCACCAAAGAGGCCTCCGTAAGTAGATTTTGATACTTAATATATATGGAATAGTATTATACTGATACACAGAAGATTTAACGGTTGAAAATAGTGTTACACTTAACTTTGTCCTCTTCTAATGTACTATATGTGAATAATACCAATTGTTTTGAGGCTACTAAGCAAAATTCATTTGCTAAACCTTTATTCTGTAAATCTATTTTCAGTTCGGCATTTTTCTTATTCTGTTCCGAGTATCGTCCAAAAATCAAAGGAGAACACCCTGGTCTTTCCATTGGGGATGTTGCAAAGAAACTTGGAGAGATGTGGAATAATACATCTGCAGAGGATAAGCAGCCCTTTGAAAAGAAGGCTGCTAAACTGAAGGAGAAATATGAAAAGGTAAATTACAAAATCATCTTAACATAGTAAAATTGGAATAATAAATTCCATATATTTATTGTTATCAGGAATATAGTCCTATGTTTGTCTTTTTTCTGGAGTATAGAATACTTATTTTCTCTTTGTATTAAAATTCCTGTTCGGTTGAAACACCAAATAAACTAGTGCATTTAGACTTGTTTGCTTTTTAGTGGAATGTGAGTTCAAATCCCACCTCATGAAAGCCAGCTGGGTGACCTTGGGCCAGACCTTGTCTCTCAACCTAACCTCACAGGGTGGTTGTAGGGAAAATAGGAGGAAGGAGTATTAAGTATGTTTGCCACCTTGAGTTATTTGTAAAAAGAATGAGTGCGAAATTTAAATAAATTACTGGTAATTTTTTAAAAGTAATTTGGATTAATAATAGCATCTTATATAAACAACTTTAATTGATTCATAATGTTATGGCTTTACTGAATGCTGATTAATGTAAAATATTAGGATCCCATCAGAAAGTATAAAAAGTATTTATTTAATTTTCAAAACCGTAATAGGAATTTTATGAATTTACACAGTGTAAGACCACTTTTAGTTGTGGGATTATAACAAATGGTTTATCCCATTGTTTCAGTTGGGACTGGGGAAGGACATGAACGATGGATGGCCTTGTATTAGCATGATGAATTTATCAACACTTTAGAGCACTCTCAGAATATTTCTCAGTATAAAACAGAATTTAGAATATGAAAACACAGATTTGGGGCAATGGAAAAAGTTTTAAAAAACAGATGAAGTAAAACGAATTACTTGAGTTTACTGGTTTACTGAGTTTTACTATGCAGTTCAAAGGAATTTAGTTTATACATGCTGAAGGTGGCACTATCTACTAAATGAAGTGTGAAAAGTTGAATTCTTTCATTGAAACTTTATTAAGTGTAATCATAACTGGTGTTCTGTGACATCCAAGTACGTTTTACTTTCAGAATTACAATTTTGACTAATTTTGCATTTAAACTGAAGAGCTATTGATCCCATTATATACAAGAATTTATATTGAGTAAAAAATTCTTTTTGCTTTTGAAACCAAGGATATTGCTGCATACCGAGCTAAAGGAAAGCCTGATACAGCCAAAAAGGTAGCTCCTAAGCCTGAGAAAAGCAAGAAAAAGAAAGAAGAGGAAGATGATGATGATGAGGATGAAGAGGAGGATGAGGACGAAGAGGAAGAAGAGGAGGAGGAGGAGGAGGAAGAAGATGATGAATAAGTCTTTTAGATCAGATTTTCTTGTCTATAAAAGCATTTAACCCCCCTGTACACAACTCACTCCTTTTAAAGAAAGGAAAAAAATTAAGCATAAGGCTGTGTAAGATTTGTTTTTAAACTGTACAGTGTCTTTTTTCCTTTTTCTTTTTTTTGTATAGTTCAAAACTACCAAATACGTCTTTTGGTAGACTTGTCCTTTAGTGGTATCTCAGTGGCCACTAATGTTGCCTAGTACAGAATGGGGGTTGTAAATTGGCATGGAAGTTTAAAGCAGGTTCTTGTTGGTGCACAGCACAAATTAGTTATACATGCAGATGTAGTTTATTATTCATCTTAAGTTGTCTGCCTCATAACATAATAGTTGTTCTGTTAATTAAATACCACTCTGTAATTGCAAAAAAAGAAAAAAAAGTTGTAGCTGTTGACATTCTGATTGCTTCTAAGTAAATACATTTTTAAAAAATTTAGTATTGTTGTCCTTTTAATAGGTGCCCTTGTAAAGTCAACATTTACCTTTTTTTTTCCTCTGGAAACATTAACTTTTTATGTTTTTGCCCTTTTGGGATCACGTCAGAATTTTGTCTCTTTATGTAATAAGTTGATAGAATGATACAAGAGCTTTGAGCAATATGCCCTATATAATCATGATAGGGTAGGAAATAAATATATACCGGAATATGCAAACATGTTTTTCCCCATGTAACTGGTCACAATAAAAATATGTTCTTAACCAATTTGTATTTGCTCAGCTTTTGCTATGTACAATATTCTACTGAGTTGTATAAATTTACCAGTTTTGGAAGAATGAGAATTAAAATTTCTGTGGCATGAAGTATTTCTAAGAGAAAAATAATCTAGAGTGCTTCTGAGACCACTAAGTATATTCTCACTTTGATCTGCAAGGAATTTACATGTATGACTTCATTGGCTAGTAGTAAGTTGAATTTGCAAATACTTTAATACAGAGGAGAGTACTCTATCTAAGCAGGTAAAGTTAAATGCTAAATTACTGTAATCCCTTTAGGATACCATGTCAAGTGATGATTGTGGGCTTTATGCCATGGATACTCCTGGTAGTAAACATCCCACAACAAAATACTTTACTTTGCTAATGTTTTTTATAAGTGATACCATTGATTGATTTGTATAAATTCATGTTTTCAATCCACTACTAGTTTTAGCCCATTTTCAAAATTTTGTATTGTCTCAAATTAAAATGAGATGTATCTTTTTCTGTTATCTTTTGTAACATTTTTGATGTCTGCCCATTTTGTAAGTTAAAATAGTAGTAGGGAGAAGTACATTTTTTCCATTTAGCTGTGAAATATAACATGGTATTCCAGCAACCTTTGATTTGATAAAATATAGATTGCTTTGAAAACCAAAGTTAAATTTTTTGCATTTTCAATAAAAATACTGGTAGTTATAAAGTCGGCGGAATAATCTGGGGATTGATTGGGAATTCTGTAGTTATGAAATAATGGTGCCAGTGTTTAAAAATAGCATTCTTGTAATTTTACACACTTTTGATGGAGTATTGTTTTGTTACACAATTTTGACTTTAAAGATTCTTACTTCAATTTTGCATTTGTTTATGTATAATCTCAGGAGAATATTAAACATCTGATTTCCTGGTTGATACTAATAAAATAATAATTACAGAGGTTTTATATATTTAGTTAAGTTATTTTACTTAAAATAATTTTTACTGATTTAAACCATTCCAATGTGTACACTATTGAAGTTCCATAAACAGCAATTATTTGTCACTAACATGTTCAAGGAGTTTCATGACCCCAGAAATTGCTTCAGGGGTTTGAAGTTTACTAAACAGGAGTCTGTTGTGGAAGAACAAAAAAAATTATGTTCCTGAACAATAATCCTATGAATATCAGGCGAGAAATAAGTCTCGAGTCAACATTTCTCCAGATAGCTAAAAATTTCAGTGTTAACTGTCAAAACCAAGCTTGATTCTGTGTAATTTCCCTTTGCCCTTGGAGCTCATTTCTTGCACATTTAGGAGAGGCATCAGCTCTTATAAATACTGACAAGTAATAGTGGTACTTGCTAATCAAGTAATGTAAATAAATAACCCACTTAAGAATATTGTGAAAAGCTAACAGATTGCTGGTTGAAATCAACATTTTGATTTCTGAGGTTTGATTTCTGTAAATGCAATTCTAATTAGTATAGAAAATTATTTCATATTGAAGTAAAAGGATAAATTGTTCAACTTTAAGGGATCGAGAGGCCTATAAGAAACAGTCATAAAATGTTACCTGAGAACCCAATGTGGGCTTCAGTGTTTTCCCAAAAAGGCTCTGAATAAACCATGATTAAGCTAAGCGTATCTTACAAATACCTCTAGGATGAGAATACAATCTCTTCAAAGTGCTATGTTCTGGCACTACAAATGTAGCACTAGGCATTTTAAAAATATCTGATCAGATTAGGTTTTTGGAAATGTATGCTGTCAAGTGTCTTAATGAACTTAAGGTCTTCAATATGTATAGTTGGACAATTTCAAAATTAAACTGATTTTCTAATTAAAGTCCAGTACTATTTTAGCCATTTTTTACAATATAGGTAAGGTAACAACTAAGGGCCTTTCTAACTCAAGCCACTTTTGTTTCTGAATACCTGTGGCAATAACACCTCTCCCGTACTGTATATCCTTGGGAAGAAGTTTTAAGAGACATGTAAAGTTTTGCCATTAGTAGCTGATGGTACCGTTATCTTACATAATTTTAATCACCTGTGAGGCTGTAATTCCTTCAGACATAAGTACACAATTATTTTTCTGTCCTGAATCAAAATTGTAGCATTGGGGGGGGGGTGTCAATGTTTTATCTTTTTTGTCTGAAAAGTCCCTTTTCTTGAATAGATACAAATAATTGTCCTCATAGGGGAGTTTTAGTGTCTTTATCTCTGGGGGTTGCCATTTTCTGCATTTATCCCAGCTCTATAGAGTGACCTGATACTTAAAAATGTCCATGTCTTGAAATGCACACACACATAAAATAACCAGATGGAGCTTTTATCTGCACCATCTTGACTTTTTTTACCATATATCAGACACCTCAGTTGAGTTTGTATTCTAGTGTGACTTCCTTTGCACTGATGTTGGACTGCACTTGTCTTTTTCATACTTATTTTCCCAATGATACTTCTGGAACTGCATTTTAGTTGTGATTTTATAAGCCTGAATAATTCAGTGCTGCTAAAATTAAAATACACTTTTTAGGGATAAAAGCTTTAAACAGAAAACCAGGGATAGGTTTCAACAGTTCAATAAGAGCATTTTTCAGATGGGAATTAGGAGGGAATCCCCTTATTTTTTAAATATCTTCTGCATACTTTGAATCAATTTGCTAGTTTAACAACCAATAGCTTCTTGTGTTGCAGCATTTCTGTTTAATCTCCTGGGTCAGATGTCTCAGTTGGTCACAAACTGCATTAGAATCAGTTTATTAGCCCAAGAGACTGAATACCTTTGATGCATTAATAGGAAGAGTCTCTAAGAGCAATATAACTGTTGGCTGTTCAGAAGACATCGTGGAAATTTGTGTTCCTTAACTCGTCAGTCTGGCTTGCTCTCATCTTATTGGTTACATTCATTGCAATTGGCTGGAGCTCTCCTTTCACGTCCTCCTTACCATTAAAGAGATTCAATTTTGCAAAGTTTCCTAAGTATTGTTTCCCAACCTATTTGGAGGGCTACATGCCATCCAAAATTTGTAAGTTAAACTCCTCTTCCAACCCTTACTCTGATATCAAGGCAACTGTATTTTTTTTAATGCACAAATATAATCTGTAACATTCCGAGGGCAGGTGCCAATTCAAGTTGAGGCTTAGTTTAGAGAATTCTTAGGAAACAGAAAGCGAGAGGAAGATAACACATTCTTGCAAATAAAGATTTCCATCTTGTATTCATGTGCCATATTTAATAAAGCAATGTGGTTTGTTTTTGTTTGCTTGTTGTGGTTTTTCTGTCTGGACAAAATCATGTTGCATCATTATTAAGGCACTCTTAAGTAACCTCCATAAAATATGGCCTGCTTGTTAACGGGACCTGCTTGCAGGAAGAGCTGGTGGTTAAAAGTGGTTATATTGACTTCTTTGTAAACTTGATATGCCTATGTGTATATGATAAGTTATTTACATTCACAATGTAAAGATTTGTCCCCTAGTTAAATGCTAAATCTCGAGTCGTTCATTCATTCATTCATTCATTGTTTATTTGATTCTGCCCAACTTCAATTGACTGAATCATCCTTTGAAAAAAATCCATTATAAGGAATCTGGAGATGTACTATGCATATGCCTTTGGTGTATAGGCATGTTGGCCACATGACAATGGAAAATGTCTTCGGACAACGCTGGCTACCTCAGTCAAGAAACGAAGATGAGCACCACACCCTAGAGTTGGACATGACTGGACAGGGAAACCTTTACCTTCACTTATAGGAGCTAGATGACTTACAAGAGAGGTATAAAGTTAAAAAGTTTATTCAGAATCATAGTTTATTTGCCAAGTGTGTCAGGACACAAGGAATTTGTCTTCGGTGTACCTACATACATACAATAAACTGATTACAATCAAAAATACATTCATAATCATTTGTGTATATAAACATAAGCATAATCATTTGTATATGTAAGTATAATCATAATCATTTGTATATATAAGCATAATCATTGTATTTAAGGCATAATCATATATATAAGCATAAGATACATTCATAGTCATAAAGTACGTTCATCTTGTCAAGTACGTATAAGCAGCAATCAACAACCTGAGATGTTAATCGTGAATGCAATTCACAATCATAAGTACATTCATCATGTCATCATGTTATAAAATACAATCATGTCACAAAACACATTTCATCACCTCACAAAACACCCTCCTCATTAACAGTGTCATGTAAGTCAGCTGTTTAGCAGGTTGATGACATGGGGGAAGAAACTATCCTTGTGTCTAGTTGTTTCAATTTGCAATCCCTGTAGCGGCGTCCGGAGGGAAGACGTTGAAACAGACGATGTCCAGGGCTTGAGGGGATTGTAATTATTTTCCCCAGTCTCTTTTCTTCATCAGGTTGCGAAAGCTTCACAGCAACCTGAATTAGAATTAGAAAAAGAATTTATTCGTCAGGTGTGTCTGGAGGAATTTGTCTCTGGTATGCATGCTCTATACTTACATACAGGCCATAATTGACAAACCTGAATTTGAGGAGAGGAAGAGGAAGAAGAAGAAGAAAAAAGCAGTAGAAAAAGAAAAGGCAGAAGCAGGAGAAGAGGAGGAGGAAGAGGAGAAGGAGTAAGAGGAGGAGTAGGCAGAAGAAGCAGAGAAGAGGAAGAAGAGGAAGAGGAAAAGGAAAAAGGGGAGGAAGAGAATGGATAGAGATACATCTGCAGTGTATGAATAAGTAGTACATGCGAATATAATAATTAATCATTAACCTGGAAAATAAAATCCTCAAAAATGAAAGCCACATCCATACGCTTTTGCAAAGGTTTTGCTGTTTGTGCATTGCTGAAGAGAAAGAATCTTCAAGTGTGTGGCTTCCTTCTTTCCTTCCTTCTTGTTTTGTCATGCCAGTCCTGTGAGCCTTCTGCAGAATAAATCAATTCATGAATAATTTGATAAGTGCACGGAGAACTTAAATTTATACCTGTGCCTAGAGGGAACCAGAGATGGACCATCTCAATGAAAAGTCTTTCTTTCTGGGGTGTGTGTGTGTGTGTGTGTGTCATATAAAGCCCTCCCAATCCGTCTCAGAGAATAAAATGGCAGCCGTCTTGTGTGGAAGGGGATCCAACAGGCCCAGAAAGAAAGATGAAATCAGGCTGAGTTGCAAGAATGGATGATGGGGGGGGAGGGGGAGGAACCCCCCCAAGTCTACCCCAGGATAATGGATAATTGGATGATGGGCTATTGCAGCAACCAGATTTTGTGATCGTTTATGCGAGTCCTTAAAACCCCGGACGGCTTCACGTGCTGATTCCATATAATTTCCTTCTTGTGAGACCCGGGAAACTTGCTAAGGACGGTTAATGTGGGCAAAGAGGTTTATGCATTGACTCATCTTGCAAACAGGGTCTCTAGAGAGAGAGAAAATCGTCTTTCATTTTTTCCTGACCGTGGTGAAGAGGTGAGCTTGCTGCCAATGGGCTGCCCCAAAGGAGAGGTAGTCCAGCCATCCTCCAAAGCCCCTGAAGGCAATAGACAAGGAGCAACAGACGGACACTAATCAAGGAGAGGCGCAACCTGGAACAAAGGAGGAATTTCCTGACAGTATCAGTAGCAGCTGCTTTCTAAATTGCCTTATTGGTTGGGACAATTCTGGCTGCAGAATGTGATCTTAACAGAATAACAAAGTTGGAAGGGACCTTGGAGGTCTTGTAGTCTAACCCCCGGCTTAAACAGGAAACCCTATAACAGTGATGGCTAACCTCTTAGGCATCGAGTGCCTAAACGAGCCACAGCTCATGAGTCGTGGCTCGTGACGTCATTGTCTGGCATCACGACTCTCTTTCTGAGCGGGTTCAGCACTGGGGCGATGCTGGGGCAACTAGGCTCATGTGTCCACAGAGAGGATTCTGTCTGTACGCTGTGGCACGCGTGCCTTAGGTTCGCCATCACTGCCCTATAGCATTTCAGACAAATGATCCTGGAGATATTTGGGGAGAACGTCCTACAGGGTCTTATAGATCAAAGTCAGATCTTGAAACCGTGCCCAGAAATCAATCAAGAACCAATGTAGGGCCTGATCTATAGTTGTGAGGGGTTCTGCTACATTATGGATCAATTGTAATTTCTAAGCAGTCCTTTAAGGCACAGTGCCGATGGTCCCGCTAGGGAATCCAAATAAAACTCCTGGCAAGAGCGGAGTTCAGTTCGAGCTGCACCTGGCAAGAGTGAAGGTCAGGCCAAACAGCGCCTGGCAAGAGCGGAGGTCAGCCCGAACAGCACCTGGCAAGAGGGATGGTCAGCCTGAACTGTGCCTGGCAAGAGGGAAGGTCAGCCTGAACTGCGCCTGGCAAGAGCGAAGGTTGCCCCAAACTGTGCCTGGCAAGAGCGGAGGTCAGCCCGAACTGCGCCTGGCAAGAGCAGAGGTGGAGCAGGACGCGACAAGGCAAGTTGAGACCAGGAGAGAAGCGAGAACTGTTCAATACTGGAGGCAGAGAGAGGGAGTAACCCCAGCCATTGGCGGTCCCTTTGGGGGAAACGCTATACAATCATAAGACTATCATCGACAAATAATGGTTACAATCCTATGATACATTCATTCTCATAAAGTACAATCATCATGTTGTGTACGCATTAGGTGCATTCATAATCATAAAGTATATTCCTCATGTCATCATGTTATGAAGTGCAATCATCATGTCACAAAGCATTTCATCCTGTCACATATCAAAATATTTGTGTCAAACCATGTCACAAAACATTCATCGTGCCATACAATTTTTTTTGATAGGTTTGGGACAGTCTATATTGAACAGTCATAGAAATAATAATAATCTACAAGTCAAACTAGGATACTAAAGGACACAATTATTATATATTTTAATAAATAATAGGTAATAGGTAGTATGTAATAGGAAAGATGAGAAGGGTAATAATGATATAGCTCTTTAAAGGCACCACGGTGAGTCACAATGGTTTGTACTTCAGCCATGGCGCCATCTACGGGAAGCTGCTGGTAAGACGGAGCTAGATCCAGCTTTGCAAAAACTTTGCTGGGGCCCAGGGTATAGACACATCTTTCTTTACTGGCATGACTATGGGGGTCTCCCAGCAAGCATGGTCTATAGGAACCAAGATCCCTTGGGCTATTAACTTGTCCAGTTCTGCATCCAATTGCGGTTTCATGGTAAGCGGGATCCTCCGGGGTTTTAATCTAATAGGGGCTATCTGAGCGTCTAGGTTGATAGAAATAGGGATGCCAGTGTACATGCCTAGATCGTTGCTGAGCATATCTTGGAACTCTTTTATGATATCCTCGCCCCAGTGCCAGTGTGTTGAGTAGACTCCAGTTACCCCTAAACCCAGGGAGCTGAACCAGTCCAATCCCAGAAGACTTGGGAGGCGTCTCCCTACGACAATCACTGGCAATTTCCCTGTGAATTGGTGGTAATGAATTGGAATGTTGAGAAGGCCGATGACAGGAAGTCTGTTCCCCTTATCTTTAGTGTCTGCTGACAATCTGATCTGCCCCCTTCGCAAATTTGGCAGTGCTTGTTTAAGGCTGGTCCAAGACATTATGGAAATTTCCGATCTGGTGTCAACATCCATCCGGCAAGGAAAACCACCAATATGGACGGTGATTGTGATCTTTGTCTGATCAAGCGTTTGGTTGCTGTCAATTTTGATTTGGAATGCATCCGTGGTCCCTGTTGGCTTCCTTGATTTCCACAGTTGCCTCGCATCTCGAGTTGGTTTAAACATTGCCTGTCATGGCGTGTTGAGTTGTACAGGAGGCTCTGCTGGCAGAGCTGCTCAGCAGACTTTGGCCAGATGTTCCTTCTTCTCACAGCATCTGCAGGCTATCTCCCAAAAATGGCAGGTCCCTTGGGAGTGCTGACCACCACAGCTGGAGTACCTGTGTTTCTGTTCAGGCTGGCCTTTGATCATCTGGTGTACCTCGCATTTGCCAATAATTGTCTCTGCAGCCTATCATCTCTGACACCAAATATTAGTTTGTCGAGCAAGCAAGGGCATTTTTCAAGTCAGTCCAGGAAATTGCCTGGAGCATATCAGGTTCCAACAACGTCCGTGCGGAATCAAAATCTTCATGTCCACAATTACTCAAGAAAAGCGCTTTTCTGTGGTTATTCGTTAGTTTGGAGAGATCATGGGCTTCGATGAAAAATTCAAAACGCGTCATAAATGTGTCCCATGTCGCCTTCGCTGGGTCGAATGATGTCAGCGGGTGGATCATTGACATTTTGCTGTGATCGCTCAGTATCCGATCTTTCCACCGGCTCTCCTTTTGTCCTTTTCTTCCAGAGGAATCCCACCTTCATCACCATTAGATTGGTGAGAGGGAACAAAAGACTGGACTCAAGCATGGGTACAACAATATTTATTAACTCATTTTAAAACTACAGCAAAACTCCACACTAGCCACTTGGCTTTAAGCCTTTTAAATACCAGAGCTTCGTGCGCTTTAACCAATCAGGAACAAGGAGCCAGCCGGCCGACTGTCTCCTGCGGCTAGAGGGAAACAACCATTCTTAATTGATTCCTCCAGCTGAGCAGAACTTGCTCCAGGAATCCTACAGTGCCTACTGTCGCAACATAGTGTAGACCTAAGAATTGACCCTTAGTCAGTCAGAATCACCTTTTATTTTCCTTCAGCAAACCCTACTCTCCCTCGCATTGACGTTAACATTTGCAGGAAAGCAACCGAGCTGGAAGAGCACAAAAGACACACAACTATGGTAGTTCCATAATGCCTCAGTAAGTGGCAGCCCTATGGTCAGAAACTAAGCAGGGTCTGGGCTAGTATGAACTCGGATGGGAGACCACCCAGAGAGCCCAGGGTTGTGTAAATCTAGCTTATCAAATGGCCAACCTTGGGGCATCCTTTTATTACCTAACTATCTTGCTTCCCATGCTCTGTATCATTTTTTCTCATATTAGAACAATAAACCTAGTTAGCGTTCTTTGATAAATGCATGCATAGTTTCAGATGGATCAGACCTTAAGTCATTTGATTGTTTGAGGGATTTTTTGTGCGCCCTGTCAGTGCTGACAATTATGTCCTCAGCAAAAGCAGCCACTGCCCATTTTCCATCCAGCACTTTTGACATTGAGTTGGAGGCAGAAGGTGGCAGCACTTGCTCAGTGAAGGAAACCCGCCAGCACCTTTCAACTGTTTTCTGACAGAAGAGAGCAGCTGCTGCAGCTTAAAAATATACAAAAGGGATGGTGGTAAGAAAGAGAATGTAAGAAAGACAAGGGAAGCGGAAGGAAAGGAAGGGGAAGGACACAAGAAGGAAAGGGAAGGCAAAGGGAAGGACACAAGAAGGGAAGGGAAGGACACAAGAAGGGAAGGGAAGGACACATGAAGGGAAGGACACAAGAAGGGAAGGACACAAGAAGGGAAGGACACAAGAAGGGAAGGACACAAGAAGGGAAGGACACAAGAAGGAAAGGGAAGGCAAAG
>JANHFO010004819.1:83820-93859 GCA_032468095.1 Pareas carinatus | reverse complement strand
AACCTTTTCGATTTCTTCCATGATTATATCAGAGTCACATTGATATAATAAAGCTACAGCTTTGGCCACCTCCTCCCTTAGATCTTCTTTTGGGTTTTCTTTAAGACCTCTAATTCTTAAAGCGAACTCCATCTCTCTATACTGTGACATGACAATATCATTTTGCATAGTTTCCATATCCTCACCCATTTTTCCAACATTTTCCTGAATTAAATCCACTTTTTTCTCGAGTTCCTCCACCCTCTCTTCAGTATGCTCCACATGCTCTGATAAAGTCTTAAGAATACCTTCCAAGTTGTTACAAAGTTCCTCATTTTTCTTATCCAGTAACAACTCTGTCTGTTTCATCATCTGTGTCATCAATTGTTGTGAATTTACTGCCAATGCATCTTGCAAATCTTTTAAAGTTATTGAAGCTGGTGGTGGAGAAGGTGGTGGGGATCTCGGTTTAACTTGTTGTGCGGCTTGTGGGGCTTGCAGAGCTGGGGAGGAGATAGCCATTTTAGGTAATCCTGTGGCTGCAGTACGCTTAGAAGCCATAATGAGTTCCTGGGTCAAGTCTTAGAAATTTAGAAGTTTCAGAAAGTCTCAAAACAGTTTAAAATAGTTTAAAGCCTCAAGATCCCCTTCAGCAGTCAGGGCTTTATTATGCCTTTTTAAACTGTAGCACTCCCGATGATTTCCCTTTTCAATTCAGTTTCTCTGTAAAAGTATCCGCTCCGTGAAAAGTGAAAGTGACTCAAATACACAGCAGCGGCTTGTCCGCAGCCATTTTCTTTCAACTTTACCACCCGCAGAGAAGATGTTGAATCTATTTCCTGAGTTAAAGTCCCAATCAATCTACAATCCGCTTTCCTGGTCAGTCCTGTCGGTTACAGTACTCACAGTTCAGAAAGTGTATATTTAGCCGAGATGAGTGGGACGTCTTGCTTCGCTGGAAATGCGAAGGCGTTTTCCAATCACGGAGAATGTCGCCAGGCTCTGGAGGAGCTCTCACCTTTACCTCCCCAGGGGAAAATCCTGGGGTGGTTAGGGAACTCAACTCCTACCCGAAGATCGACCTCTCTTTTATCCTTAAGCCCAGGATAAAAGTTTTCAACTGACAGCCAGCTGATCGAGGCAGCTATCAGTTTTACGCGATCTGAAACGGGAGGCTAGTAGAAATGCCTCCACCGACGTCCCTATCAAAACCGGAAGCCCTACATTCCCCATCTTCGACTTCCCCTCTTATTCTCAAGGAATCCCCCTCCATCCACATATAGTAGATCAGGGTAAAAGTAGGCCCCAACAGGCACTATAGTACAGGCAGTCCTCAACTTACAGCAGTCTATAGTGATCATTCAACGTTACAATAGCACTGAAAAAAGTGACTTATGATCATTTTTCACACTTACGATCACTGCAACATTCCCATGGTCATGGGATCAAAATTCAGACACTTGGCAACTGACCCATATTTATGACAGCTGCAGTGTCCCAGGTTCATATGATCACTTTTTGCAACCTTCTGACAAGCAAAGTCAATGGGAAAGTCAGATTCACTTAACAACTGTGTTACTAACATAGCAACTGCAGCGATTCACTTAACAATTGTGGGAAGAAAGGTTATAAAATGGGACAAAACACACTTACAAATGTCTCACTTAGCAACATAAATTTTGGTTGTAAGTTGTGGACTACTTGTAGCAGCTCTCAGGGCTGTCAAGTCAATCCGCCCCCCCCCGGCAGCTCCAGCTAGCCAGAGCGCCCCTTACACAGTCACTCTCATCTACTCAGGAGGGAGTCATTCCCTCAGCCACCCCACCAGACTCTCAGCCAGAGGAGAAGATCTGATCCCACTCACCACACTCTCCACAACCCACCTTACAACTCCGAGATCCTGTTAAAAAACCTCTTCATATTATAAAATCTCATATTCCAACATGGGGTGGTCTGGGAATAACAATTGCACTTAAACTGATATACCGCTTCATAGTGCTTTACAGTCCTCTCTAAGCAGTTTACTGAGTCAGCATATTGTCCCCAACAATCTGAGTCCTCATTTTACTGATCTCAGAAGGATGGAAGGCTGAGTCAACCTTGAGATGGTCAGGATCGAACTCCTGGCAGTGGGCAGAGTCAGCCTGCAATACTGCATTCTAATCACTGCGCCACCACAGCTTCACCACAGCTGCATACAAGGTTGGCAGGATGAAATGGCTATGCATCTTCTTCCTTCTTTTCTGACTCTTATCCAGAGCAGATAATTCTTGACAACATTCTAATATTTTGGTAGGATATGATATTCTCCACTGCTTATATCCTCCCCGACAGGTGACCCAAATACCCTGGTAACAATAAGACAATGAAGATAGTCATGAGATATTACTGCTTCATCCCTTTTACTTGGATACACAGCATTAAACGTCTCTTTTATTATACTGTAAATTTCCAAGCCAACCAGATTTTTAAAAGTTTAAATCTATCCCTTTTCAAAAGTGAGGAAGTTTAAAATATGAAAAAATGTGAAAGAGAGAAGTTCATTTCTTAACAGCTGCAAAAGATCGTTGAATCTGGGAGGTTTTCTAAAGCAACTCTTTCTTAGAAAGATTTTGTAAAATAAAACACAGGCATGTGATGTTCCTGCAGGCAACATCAAGCAGGTTAACATGCCAGGGCAGTGAATTGTGCCTATATGTTACATAGACATGTTCCAGAAACTATAGATTTCATCATTCTGTCTGAAAGCAAGTAGGAACAGCTTTATCAAGCCACAATGGCACACGCAGCAATGAAAAATTATAATAGAGCAATTCAAGCAAAAGTTGCGTTCTCATTTTACAGGAAGTGCAGTATGCCATTCACTCAGAATTTGCCTGTTTTTGTTTTTTGTTTTTGCAGCTGATTTTACTACTGCAGAAAGTTTTCCCCACCCTATATTAAAAGAGAGGTACACTCTCCACAGATGTGAAATCCGTGGCTTCCTTTGCTCATTTCAGAAATATATCCTTATTTTGATATTTGCAAGGACAACGTGATAATTAGCTCATATTTTCCCAGTGACACATTTTTCTAATTTGAACGATTCTGCACCTGATCATCTTTCAGCTCTTCCGGAATGGGTTGCAAACCTCTTTCCTCACAAATAACTGGGAAGAATAACAGGCACGTTGTCAAAAGAATTTCCTGGCAAAATATGTAAAACGTGCAGTTAATTCGTATCCCTTTCAATGGATTGAAACTTAAAAAGTATATTCCTAATTTGTTTTACTGCTGAGCTGCAATAATTGTAAACCTATATATTTAATAAGTAATTAATGTTTTAATCCAGTGGTCGCCAACCTGTGGGCTGGGGCCAGGGCCAGATTTAGATAAAAAGAGGCCCTAGGCTATTCTACTTATGAGGCCCTTTCGCCTCCCATTTTTAAGTTTGTAAATTATGTAAATTACATAAGAGATAATAAAATACATCATTGAAGTCCTAGGCTGAAGCCTAGTTAGCCTATAGGAAAATCCGGCCCTGGCCGGGGCCCATCAGTGGGTCGTGAGAAAATTTTGGTGGTCCACAAGAAAATCTGGAGATTATTTGATTTTTTTTGTCTAGTTGTATGGTTCCTGTGTGTGTCCTCTGCCTGCCTGTCTCTCGCAGGAACAAATATCACACTAAAATGTGTAATACTTAAAGAAGCCTCAATTATTTTGTAATAATTAAACTAATAATTTTGCTACACTCAAATGACCTTTTAAGATTTTGCTATGATTAAATAAGCATTTATGATTTTGTTATAATTAAATAGGTGCCTTTTATATTAATAAAATGGAAATTCTCTGGTAGTTATTTAGAAATGTATGTATTTTAAAAGAAATTGGTATTATTGGTCCACGGGATTTAAAAATTTGAATTTAGTGGTCCCTGAGGTCCAAAAGGTTGGCGACCACTGATTTAATCAATTCAATGTTTTTCAAACTTGGCAAACTTTAGATATGTGGTCTTCAGCTTCTAGAATTCTCCAGTCAGCGTAAGTTGAACTCAGCCTAAAGAGTTTTTTCCAGTTATATAACTTCACAGTTCTGGGTCTTTTGTTCACATGCTGTACATTGTCAGGTGGTTTTGAAAAAGTCTGGTTGCTATGAGGAAGGAGGTTGTAAAAGATGACTTAAAAGATGGCATGGTGTTTGGCAGGGTGCTGTGGTAGTAGAACCAATACAGAGGAGGCTAGCAAGAAAATGAAGAAAGCTTCACCCAGCAACTCAGAGAGAAATTAAGTTCTAAAAATGAAAGTAACTAGTCCCCAAGATTTCTGCAATTTAATCCCTATTCTCCTTTTGGTAAATCTAATTATAGAGGTCTTTGTAAAAACTGTTTTCTATTACCAAGAGTTTGGCAGGAAAGAGTACTAAACATGCTTTTAAAAACACAAATTTGGTGCTCTTTGAATGAGCCCTCGGCCTGTGCTGTACAGAAGGTTGACTTAAACCAGGAAAGTGAGTCACATTCTGCTTGCTATGTATTTGTTACAGCTCTGTCATCGTTGGATGCATTGCAGATTTTCCACTGCTTCTGCCAAGAAGGGTGGGGGTTAGGTTTTTTTCTTAGTGTTTTAATTACTTCTATTATTTCTGAGATCTCTCACCCAGGTGCTGTAACTGTCTCTCAGACTGATCAGTGCTGCGTGGACTAGCAATGTGCAGTCATAGTTCCAAGCTGTGCATTGTACCATGGCAGAGCAACACCAATTTGTATGCTCCACTATGGTTTCAGTTCCACCAGGTTCCACGGGGATGACTATTGTTGCCACACAAAACACAGGCATGATTGCTACTTATGTGGTCAGAACTAGTCTTCTTCAGAACCTACTAGCAGAATTGGCACTTTGGTGCGGTTTTTCTTGGTGGAGTTTACTCATCAATCATACCCCTTGCTTTCTCCTTTGCAGGAACATCATCAGGTGAATGCTTTCCCATCTTAGACATGCTACTTTTCTGTGCCTGCAACCTGTTAAACAGGTTTCTTTAAAACAAGGATTTGGTGCTCTTTCAGAAGAGCGCTAACCAAAAATAGCCCAACAGACAGATAAAAGGAACAGAGAAGAATTGTGCTGAGCAAGAACACTGGGAGAGATCTCTTCCACTTTAGCCCTAAGTTCCTCGTTGTTAACCAGGCAGCTAGATGGCTAATTGAACCTGTCATCCACAGCTGTCCAGTCCTACCCACTACAGAACCAATAGAGCAATTGGTATAGTACTGATTTACACCTGTCGCTTACTGGCAGATGATGTTTGATGGGTATGGAAAGGAAACCAATGCAATCCTTTGTAGGTAGTCCTTTAACTTACAAAAAAGTGAAGTTCAAATTTCTGTTGCTAAATGAGACATTATGTTAAGTGAGCTTTGTTCCCTTTTTTCGACTTTTCTTGCCACAGCCATTAAGTGAATCACTGCAGTTGTTAAGTTAGTTACCTGGTGGTTATGTTGAATATGGCTTCCCCATGGACCTTGCTGATCAGAAAGTCACAAAGGGGGATCGATCGCATGACCACCACAGCCCCCACCCCCCGGGTCAGATATGAACCACTTGCTCCAGCATCCAAATTTTGATCACATGACCATGGAGACGCTGCGATGGTTGTAAGTATGAAAAATGGCCATGAGTCACTTTTTCCAATGATGTAACTTTGAACGGTCCCTAAGTGAACCGTTGTAAGTCGAGGACTAACTGAAATTGGCTTGCATTAAATCTGTTGTGAGAGGCCTCATTGCTTGAAAAAATAGGGACAGCCCCATTTATGTTATCCTTCTGTATTTCATGGGGCAATAACACTGGTGTGGCTGTCTGGAAGAGTCCATTCTAACAGAACTTTGCATTCCAAATAGTACTTCTTGTAATGTTTTTTTTTCCCCTGTAGGGCTACCAGTTCTGGGCTGCGAATGTCTGAATGACCACCAGATCACAGCAAAGAGGTATTGTTATTAGGTTATTTAAGTCATACACATGTCTGAAGACCAGATCTGAGAGCCCTACTCTTCCAAGCAAAAGATCTTTTGCTGGGGTCAGATAATTTCAAAAGATATTGTGTTTGTTGAAGGTGAAAACACAAGCTTCAGGACTCCCGGAGAATATGTAAAAACCTCTCCGTTTGGCTTAAATAGACTCCTGTCTTTGCACTATTCTAATTGTGTTGTCCAACTGCTAATAAATACATGTTCAGAGTTGAGGTGCTTCCGGTCTAAAATTGAATTAGATTTAGCTAATAATCTGATGTATATGATAAACTATTTATTATCCGGAACAAAGACTTCGTTACTGAATTCAAAATCTTGAACCAATAAATGTTCTGATCCAGTAACAGGAATCCACAACACTCCTCTGGAAAAGAAAGAAGAGGAAAAGTCTTGTATTTAGACTGTAGAATTTGTTATGCACTCACTGATAAGACACTTTCTTCTTTTCCTAAATTTTTTTCTGTTATCCAAACAAAAGCCTCTGAGCAAAATCCTGCCATTTTGCAGTTGGCTCAGAAAACGTGGTTGTCTGATTCCTTGCTACGAAGAGATTGGATTGTGTGTCTTAAGGGAAATAAAACAACCACCACAAAGCACTTGGCCGTTGCTCAACACTTCCGCTTCTCATTTGAGACTTTAAAAGGGAGGGAAAGAAAAGACAAAGGAGGAAGCTCCAGGCTGGTGGTTTGGCAGGTGCAAAGGTTTTTCAAGCAAACATCTGGTTTGGTGGTAGCTCTGAAGCAAGCCATGAAATCAGAATGTCAGCCTTTCCCCTCTGCTATTTTTTTAAAAAATGTTCTTTTACGACAGTGAGTTCTTTGTGGGAGGGAAGCACCCAGCGTCCTGTTCATTGAAACTCGCCTGTTCAGACTTTGAACTGTTATATTTGTACAGTGAGGTTACCAAGGGTGAAGACTCTTTCCTGTTGGGCTGGTAACTGTTTCATGCAGCTTTTTCACACTACATAATACACTTCGGCTACTGTTTGTATAGTCAGGAAACTTGTTTAAAACAGAAGCGAAGAAGATTTGTAAAACTTATTTGTAAAGCACTAGGTTCACAGCGGTGTGGTGTAGTAAACGTCCGTTGAAATCCTGTGTCTTTTCCCCCCTTTATGTTTCAGGTAGATGATTGTCAAAAATAACCTCTGAACACTGGAAGATTTGGTGTGTTTATGCAGCCTTGGTGAAAGGGCAAACTTGAGTTTTATTCAGTAAAAACAAAACCACGTGAATGTGAGATGTGTTAAAAATGGCTGCTATGCCGTGAAATAACTTCACATTTTCAAAGAGATAGTATGCCTCCGCTTCGTGCAAATGGAAAAAAGTAACAAAGATTGACATGGAAATTAATTATTCATCTTTAAATTAATTATTACTCTATTATTAACAATAATATACCTTTAAATTAATAGTGTTTAAATAATTAAATTACTTTTCAATTTATTGTAGTAATAAAAGCAATTCATTATTTATTAACCTTAGCAGCTTTTGCATAGCTGCTGAAAAGATGCATGATTAAAATAAAAAAATTAATTGCCCCCCCTACTTTCTTTAAACATTTGTGAATTGCAATTTCAAATCATGTAACACATATCCACAGGCTGAAGATCATCAATATGAAAGGTCAGTTATTTATCTGTTATAATATCCAATCAGGCGGCAGCATGTTAAATGTGACATATGAAACAACATTTCTCACTTGATATCATTAATCTCAATCTCCTCCTCCTCCTCCTCCTCCTGCTTCTTCTTCTTCTTCTTCTTCTTCTTCTTCTTCTTCTTCTTCCCTACTTCCCTTCCTCCTTTTCCCGACTTTTTCCCCTCTACACTTCTCCTTCTTTCCTTCCTTTCCTTTCTCCTTTTCTTCCCCTTTCTCTTTTCCTCCCCTTCTTCTTCTCCCTCTTCCTCTCTTCTCCCTTTCCTACTTTCCTTGAAAAGATGTATGATTTTTGAAGACTAATTGTCATAGTCTATATCTGTTTAGTAGTTGTAAGCAACCCAGAGTTTCCTCTTGCCAAGATGGGCGGCAAATAAATTTAATAAATAAATATCCAGGTGCACACTAAACAACCGCACACTTTATCATATATAAATGTTCTGTCCCGTGTGCCCAGTTGGGGCTAGAGGGAGGTCAGGAGTCATGTGCCACCCCGCCTGGGCTGCGGGACTACACCGGGGTATCCCCAAGGCATTTGGAAGTAGCGGGTGGGGCGGCTGTGCTACTAAGTGGGAGGAAGGAAGCCGGAACCCCCTCGGCTGTAGACAGCAGCGGTGGCCCAAAACACTGAGTCCAGGCCCAAGGGTCGGGGCCAAAGCCGGAGGCCAAAGGCAAAGTGCAGAAATCCAAGGCGAGTCCAAAAACTGAAGACGAAGTCCAGAAAGCCAATGCTAATTCAAAGGCTGAGATCAAAGTCCAGAAAGTCAAGGCAAACTCCTAAAACTCAGGTCGGATTCAAGAACGCTGTTGCCGAAGCTGGCTACCGTGGGCAGCCAGCTGTTTTTTAAAGTCTCGCCACAGGCGGCGGTCACCTGCCCTGTCCCTGCCTGCGACCAATCACCGGCGCCTGCTGTTCCCGCGCTGCCTGTCTGCGCAGGTGCCGTCTCTGGCACACGTTGACAATGGAATCCACAGCTGACTCCTCTTCCGCTTTGTTGTGCTTGGTTGCCGGCTCCTCCATGCCTGCGTCCGGCATGTCGGGGGCAGGCAGGGCCAAAGGTAATGCTCCGGGACCATCAGCGCCTGCGCGCGATGTCTCTGGAGCGGCAGGTTTGCGGCCGTTGTCCCAGGTGCGTCCAGTACTGCTGCAGAGGCGGGTGCCTGGACCGCCTCCTCCTCGCCCTCCGAGGAACCCGAGCCCCCCCTGGTGTCAACGAGCCGGGCTGGGGGCCGGGACACAACAATAAATTTAGGAATAAATGGAATATCAAAAGTATAAGAAGGACTTCCCTACCATTCCTAAGCTTGGTACACAAAATTGTCTGTTACAATGTTTTACCTATGAACGAATACTTTAGCTTCAACCACAATAATACATTAGCTAACAATAGATACAAACTCAAAGTGAACCGATCCAGACTTGATTGCAGAAAATATGACTTCAGTACCAGAGTGGTCAATGCCTGGAACTCACTATCTGACGATGTTTTTAACATCCTCAAACCCCAATAAAATCAACCTTAAACTGTCTGCAGTGAACCTGACTCAATTTCTAAGAGGTCTATAAAAGGGGCGTGCATAAGTGCACTAGCGTGCCTACCATCCTTGTCCTACTGTCCCCCATTTATTTCTACTCTGTTATCACATTTCTCCCCCATAGAATAGCCAATGTGTCTTTATGGCAATTGCTACATATCAGAGGCAGTATTCTTCTGGGCTATATCCTCAATAATTTGAAATTATATAGTTAATTAAGAATTAATATATTTTTCATGATCTATGATTTGATTAAATAGTTGATTAAATGTTATCATATAGCTCCAAAAGGAGAACCTTCCCTCTGAAGTGCAACAGTGGATTACTGGTACGTGTCAGTTGTCCATATGCATATTTTTTTCCTGATAGAAAGCAAGGAAGAGTACTTTTGAGCAATCTAATTGCATTTCCATGAATTGTTTTATTTGTGGCATACCTATCCTACTTATCCTCCAGCTGCTTTTCTTTTCTCCCAGTTCTTTTCAAACGTAACTTTATATTATGAATGACAGTTTATAGTATCAGTTGTCAGTTTAAGCTATCTGGTTTGCTGATATCTGTATATCATGAACAGATTAATTTGGTCTCTTTTGGATATCCGATTTTCTGATAATGTCTTTCTCTTTGTCATCATCTATCTGAAATAAGTAGGAAAACGTGGGGAAGACATGGATTCCTCTATAGCTGTGGTGAAGGGAGTGTAGGTTTAAGGGTCAACTAACCAGGTAAGGAGAAGAAGTGGGATTAGACAGGTATTTTTTAAAATCAGAATGGGAACCAGAAATTATTGGCCAAGTGTGTCTGAACACACAAGGAATTTGTCTCCAGTGTACATGCTCTATACCTACCTACATACAATAA
>JANHFO010004819.1:59631-71869 GCA_032468095.1 Pareas carinatus | reverse complement strand
GTGCTGCTACTCCTTTCTGAGCATGCTCAGCTCTGGGGTGATGCTGGGGTGACTTGGCTCACATGCCAGCAGAGAGGACTCTGTGTGCCTAATGTGGTTTGCCGTCAATGGACTAGGGACTACTAACTTGTCCATTGCAGGTACATGGATTCTCAGTATTACAGCTTCACCAAGGAGAATATCAAACCCAGCCTGGACCTTGCTACAGCAGGTGGGGAGGGGGTCAGCAACTAATTAGGGTAGGTTTGTGGTCCTCACAGAGTACAAAAAGTCCTTGGCTTCTCTTTTCTGAACAAGCTCAGCACAGGTATTGAAATCACCCAGACAAGAATTGTTCATTAATGCCAAAACTCAGGCAGGTCAGGAACAGCAACTGACTGAGTGGCCATTAGGCAACACAGCAGATAGCACTGTAACAGCTCACATTGCCTTAGCAACCTAAACATAGCTTTATTTACTCAAAATTGGCTGACTCTCAAATGGCACACCTCTCTCTCCTCCAGTCCTAACCTGCTGAACCAGGTAGGAACCTAAAGGACAGATCTGGGAAACGCTAAATTCTTCCTCTCCTGCCAGCCAGATCTATGATATGCAGTATAACACAAGTATCCAGGATTAAGAGCAGATGTTTCATGAATGATTTTGCCCTAAATCGGAATGATTTTCTACTTTGGAGGGATTTTAAAGTGCCAAAGGAGAAGCAATTTCACAGTTTTCATTTCTCTCAGTCTGGAAAACATTTAATATTTCTGTTCAGTTTGATAATAAGATAACATTACCCATCATATTCCCTGAGGTTCATAGACAAGGTTGAAAGAGGAATCAAAGCTGAAGCTGAAAAAAATGCCTGCATCTGATATGTGACTTGGCACTGTATTTCAATCCAGGCAATTGTATTTTATTGAAAACCTCATGGTAAATACAAATCATGGCTTGCATGATATGTGATCTTGGGCTGTGTACACTTTTCTGAAATCAGTGGGACTTATTTCTGGGTAAACATGTCTAGAATTTTATTATTTTATTTTCAATTAGTGGGTATATTTGTAATTATTACGTGTGTGAATATACTTTTATTTAAAAAGCAATTAAAACTATATTAAAAAGTATATTATTATAAAGACATTACTGTAAAAACATTTATAATTATTAAAGTATGAAATAATTTTCTGCTTCAGAGGAAATTGGAGTAATAATGGTTGAATTAATTATTAATATACAGAGTTGACATAGTTTCATAAAGTAACAATGTTTTTACTATGTTTATACAGTAATCACATGGAAAGTTTAACATAATCCTGAAGCTCCTACCGTATTAGGAGGCAGATTGGATGTTGAAGTTAAATGTAGGATGGGTATACACATTAGACAAATCATCACGATGTTTGTTTTCGATTTGTTTGGATTTTGCTTTGTGTCCTGTGTGATCCCAGACTTGTGGGTTTGTTAATACCTAATGCAAAATGTGAAACTTCCGTTACATATTAGGCATTTTGTGACCATCTGTTCAAAGGTTGGTGTGGCTACTACCAAAATAGGAAATTCCACTTTTGGTTTAACATATTTACTTTGTTTTTATTTTATTAAGTGTCACTGGTGTTTCAATGAAAAGGTGTTAGAAGCAGTGAACAGGTAAAGAGCATTAAGGAGATTGGGCCCTGTTGTATTTCAGGGTTTAGTTACCTTGATTTAGAGAATAGGTTTCTTGATGTTTTGCCAGCAGCTGTGGCTGGCATCATCCTCTGAAGATACCAACGGCAGTTGTTGGCAAAACCAGTCAGAATTTATTTTGCGGAGTGAGTCTGGACGCACAAGGAGTTTGTCTCCGATGTACATGCTCTATACCTACAAACAATAGACAAACTGTGATTACAATCAGATACATTCATAATAATAAAATACACTCAGCTTGTCATGTACATAGAAGCGTTAAGGAAATCTGTTCACTAAACCCTGAAGCCCAATACTGCAGAACAGAACAAGCCGTGAATGCCTGCCTCTATGCATTAGGGGGATTCATGTGTGGCCATCTTCAAACGCTGAAATGAATGGGTTTAGCTCTTGCAAGTTTTATGAGTTTAGCTCTTGCAAGTTTTATGCATTAAAAGATGAGTTTAGCTCTTGCAAGTTTTATGCATTTGCTTATTCTGCTTTGCAGCAGATGCCACCCCATGGATGGACTGAGAAGGCTTTCATGCTATCCGAGCCGTTGGTCTGAATAGGGCTCAAGGTTCGTATTTCTTTTGCATTCCTAATTCAAGGCACTGTTGTAATTTATTTTAATACGAAGAAGTTTCAACTGGCTAGGTCCACAACGCCCCCCCTCCCCTCAATGGTTTAAGGCAGTGTGCATTCACACACCAATAAAAAAGGAGCAATTTTCCATATACATTTCGAAATTTTTTGCTGTGGCTTGAGAAAGTTGATACGAGTATAGTTCATTTCAGGCTGAAAGAGGCGGGGGGGGGGAAGCACCGATGACGAAAAACAAAAACCCGGGAACGACCAAGCCCGGAGGGTGCCGGGAAGCGTCCCCACCGCGAGGATTCGGGTCCCCCTCCCGCCAACAGGGGGAGGAGCGTCAGGAGTTTCAACCCGCCCTTCTCTCTGCCGCCATGGTAACCAATCGCCACCGCTACTGTCCCGCACGCGCGCCAACGGGCTGAGGGACCCAGAAGCCAGCGCCCCCCCCTCTTTTCCGCGCCCTGCACGCACGCGCACGCGAAGGCGGTGGCCCCTCCCCGCCGTAGGCCCAGCCGCTCCATCCGTCTTTTGCTGTAGACGCGAGGATTCGCTTCGAAGGCGGAGGATGAGACACGCGCCCCCCCCGCTCGGAATCGCGACCCCCCGGAATTCGTAACAGACGTTCCTGCCCAGGTGAGCAAGCCGGGGGGCGGGGGGAGGGGGCGGCTTGGAAAGAAAAGATGTTCTTTTCGAGAAGCATGATGGGAGTTGTAGTCTCGCTGGCGGTCGATTGGTCTGGCCGCTCGAAGAGAGCGGTCTTCGAAGGACTACGGGTGCCCCGCGCTTCCCGCGTGCCTTCAGGGAAGGGGAGATCAGGTTCGGATGCTTCTTCTAAGGGCGGCCGAGGGAAGGCTTGTTTTGCTTGGGCAAAGGATGGAGTTCGACGCGGAGCGACTGTGCCCGGGACCGGGTCCCAATTTATAACGGCGCAGGGAAGTCCCCCATGAATGATAGGGGGGAGGCTCAACCTTAAAGGCTGATCAGGTGGGATTTCTTCATCCAATCTGACATCCTATAGATTTATGGAATTCAGCTCCCTCCATGCTCAGCTCGCGGCACATTATGCGGAGGGTGATGGGGCAGCCAATGCAGCACCTTTCTGGGAGTCTCCTGTGCTGCAGGATCAGAGGCACAGCGATAGTGAGGAGGCAGAAAGCTCATGAGCGGTGTTGAAATAGTTGCAAAATCAAAAGGAATCGTGGGGACCAGAGGAGTTACATACCAACCGTGATGCTCGCTTTCATGATAGACAAAGTTATATGAAGCAGTAAATAAATAAAAGAAATAGAAATAGTGATCCAGAGAAATTAAAGGCAGGAAATTCTGCTTTTCACTTTTTATTTCTGTATCATTTTTATATGCTGACCCATCTCGCAAAAACATATGCTCCGTCTTTTTCTGTCTTTGCAATGGTCCTTTATTTCAGCCCATGGATCTCTAGGTGTGTGAAATAACTTGATGGCATGTCATCCAACAGTCAATTGATTTCATCATATCTATACAACTTTATGCATCACCTTTTGTTAGTCTCATCTCTTTGAGGGTATTATGAACTTCATATCTGTGATTTTCTGCCTTTTCCTTGTTGTATTCACACTTTCTTAAGACAAATTTACAATTTGGCCTTTTCTTCAATACTTTTCTTTATGCCTGCTTGCTCGTTATTGTGTCCATTAATCACCCATTTGTTATCGAACCTATGTTTTATTGTTTTACTACATCTATTCTCACTGCATTCAATTTTCTTTGATGTTTGTCCTGATATACCCAACTCTCACTTCCATGTAACAGTGGGCAGAGGTGAACAGAAACACCTTCTTTCACACAAGAACTTAGTTCTTCACTCATGAACTCTTGAGTCCGTGGAGAGGGATGGCATATAAATATGAAAAATAAAAAATAAACTTTCAACAACACAACAGATCACTCACATTTTACTTGTTTTAGTTTTTTGCTTCACTTCTGTAACAAACTATCATTGACTCCTTTTTGCCTCACTTCTGTAACAAACTATCATTGACTTCTTTTTCTATCAGTCACAATTATGTTGGTCTTTAGTACACTAATTTTCAAATCCATGCTCAGTGCATTTAACATTTGTTGCAGATTATTTTGGTTATCAACTAACAATATGATAATGTTTGCACACAAAAATGCATACACATTTATCTTCCCAACCAAAGCACCTTTAAATGTCATCATAAATGTTCCTTTTGTATTTGAAGGAAACACACACACACACACACACACACACACACACACACGTATATAGTATATATAAATACCCTGAATAATCAGGGACACCAGATCACACTTCCATATTTTATTCCGTATTGAATCATTTGCCAAGCATTCCATTTATTAACTAATGTGTTTGACATCTTTCACATACTGTTTATTTTGTACTCAGCATTCAAATTTCAAGTCTGTATTTTGACAAAACTTTTCATAATTCAAACCTATTTACTTTTTCATATCTAAATCAACAAACACAATATATTTCATTTTATTAGAAAGCTAGAGAAGGCGTAGTAGACTATCAGCTTTAGCTGTACTCCTGCCCACTCAGCAGCACTGCCTGCTAAAACTGAAGATAGTACTGGTCAGTTTGGGTGCATTCTAACTAATGTGCCGCAAGTGTAACCCATCCTCGTTTTACGCCATGTAGCTCATGTGTTTTAGGAAAGGAAAGGAAATTGTGGTGAAAAGAAATTAATGAGCTATAAAACAGATCTGGTGGAGTGGATGCAAAAATGGTTTGCAATAGTAGAAAGATAAGGGAAGGTATAGTGTATGGCAGTTTTATAAGCTATATTTAGTGAGAATTCTTTCATTTTCCTTATTTCATGTCTTTAATTTCTTTAGCTTATTGTTTTACTCAATTTCTATACTTACATTATGATTTATCCCAAAGAGGAATACCCTGATCGGTATGTATATATGTACACTACCATACAATTTCTTCCTCAGATAAAACTTGCTAAAATTTCATGGGACAGAGGACATTACAATCAAACATACAATTTAGGTATGTTGTTAGAGATCATTGTTCGTGTCTCAATTTCTCTGTTAAAACAAAAATTGATAGGTTTTATAAATGAAACCCCATTTTGAAATTATTATTTCTTAGTTGTCATCTCAAAGAACTTGACAGTATATAATTGCGTCTATGGTAATTCACTTTGTGTTGCTTTTTCTTTACCACCTAATGTAAATATTTAAAAGAGAGATTTTTCTTGATAACTTAGTAGAAATTTCTGTGTGCATTATTTGATAAGATATGTAGGCTTGCATCTTATTGTGCACAGTTGTTAGTGTGAGATTGTGATGGTCCTTCACATCAAAGTGATAAATAAACATTTTCTATATTTCAAGATACCCTTCTATCACAAGGCGTCTGAGAAATACTATATGGCAGAATTATCCTAAAATATACAAAATGTAAATTTTTTGTTTGAAAAAGTAGAGTTTTTCCCACTGTATCATCTATAAAATATCTTATTTTCTTAGAACTTCCCTTCCAAATTACTTAGCCATGTTTTACGCAATTTTAGCTTGTCCCTAAAATGACTGGCCAATGACCTGCCCACCAATCAGTTGGACAATAAATGGGTTGGGGCGTGTGGGCATCTTCAGGATATTGATGTATTATTGCTTTAAGAAAGAATGTCATGAGGAGAAATGCTATCCTTCATTTCTTAAACAACAGTTATTAGTATATGGCAATTGTGACTGTTGTGCTTTTTTTGTGCGTACAAGAAAGAGTAATGGAAACTTAGGAAAATGAGCTAGTTAAGCAGGCTGCATAAGATCCTCATTAGCATATTAGTGTTTATAGTAGAAAATATGATAATGGAAACTAGACCAGTGGAACCTGAAATGAGATAGTGTACATAATACAATGTTTTTGAAAGTTTCTAAAATATAAGAGACTTGAGAAGATGGTGCAAAAAAGACATTCTTTTCCATTTTAGATTAATAGTTTTAGTACTACTTAATATTTATTAGTATTGTTTACAATCCAGGAGATACCAGTTTCTTTCCAATTTAGGTAAAGGGGATCTTTATTTATTTCATGAACAATGAAGGCTGATAAATTTTGCTACCTAATGCTGTTTCTTAAAAAAAATCTGATTGGATTAGCATCTTTTTATACATTCAAGTAAAAAATTCTTATACCCATGGTCAATGAATGGGAGCTCCCCAAAATGTACTAGTTTTCTCTTTTGGGATCTGGTTATGAAAAGCCATCTCTTATCATATGAACTTGCTGCTTAACTGAAATTATCACAGGAATTTTGGATTTATATCTCACAATTTAGTCTGAATTTTAATCTGATGTTCGTGTGAATTTTCTCTTTAGGAGTGCCCAGTGCTGTGATGCCCTAAAACAAAATTTGCAAGTATTTCTTTTCTCATCCTCGGTTCTAACAGGATTCCAAACCTTATTCATTAGTCTTTTGTTATTATAATCTGGTTTGATACAGATAGTTCTCAACCTATAGCCATTAAATGGCCATTCAAAGTTACAACAGCACTGAAACAAGTAACTTATGACTAGTTCTCAAACTTATGACCGTTGCAGTATTTCCACAGTCACATGATCAAACTCTGGGTGCCTGGAAGCTGACAAATATTTACGATGGTTGCAGCGTCCTGGGTTCTTAGGCATGTCATTTGCAAACTTCCTGGGGAACCTCTGACAAGCAAAGTCAATGGGAGAAGCCAGATTCACTTAACAACCAAATGATTCACTTAACAACTGTAGTGACTTGCTTAACAACAAGGGAACAGATAAGAAAGGATGTAGCTCACAGCTGCGTAATGGGCAGAGAAAGAAACTCTGGGATCTTCCTAACTTCTCAGGCTGAAAAAGAGATGATGGGAGACTTGCTAGATTTTGTTAATATAGCCTTATAATAAAGTAGAATTAGCTGTCTGGTCATGTGTCCTCAACTTACGACTGGTCACTTAGTGACTGTTTGAAGTTATGATGGACTCGCCAGGTTCTGAAATCCCCGTGGTGCTCCTCATAATCCTTGTCAGATGTCCCCGGAGCTGGCTCTCTCTCATCATCATCATCCAAATTGGCATCCGAGGGAGCCATCACCGAGCTTTTTTCTTTTTCTTTTTTACCAAATCACAGTGTCAGAATTTCCATTATGAGTGTCATAATTTTCTGAAGCTATGATCCACGAATTGTAGTATACAGGAACCCAAATCCTTAAAAATTAAAAGTTTTATTTTTCAAAAAAAGGATTTTGATGTTTTGATTTGCGCGATTTGATCATTAAAAAAGATTCTAATAGGGACTTAATTGTATGAAAGGTAAGAAATAGAAACCAATGGGAATTAGTGATAGGGAATGCAATTAATTGGTACAACTCTTTTAATGCAACTCTTCTGATAGAGGGACTTTTGATGTGGTCTTATTCCAATGCATGATTTGTCAAGACTTTCGTCGAAGTTGGTTGGTTTAGTACCAACATGGAATATACATGTAATTTATCCTCTAACAAACTGAGAACTATCTACCTTTAAGTTCTGTTATTCCAGTTTGAAAAGATATAACCACTAGTAATAAACCTAATATCAGGGAAGATCAAGGTAGCCATTGTGCAAGGAGATAGAAAATGAATAGTTTGCTCCCCATAGTTTGAGCTTTCAGGGAAATGCATTTTGAGGTTCTAAGCATGCAGGGGCTACCCCCCCACCCCAACTCTGGAGGGGCTCTAAGGGATAAACCCAATATCACCAAATTGAAACATTTATTGTCACAAGAAAGAAGCCTAGAAAATATAGAGAGAAGACTCTCACTTCTGTAACTGTCTGCACTCTGTTGAGTTTGATGCCTAGGATGTAACTATGGTTTTATGATGTTACAATTTTATAAGTGTATTTATTTATTTATTTATTAGCTGTAGTTGCTTTATGTTTTGTATTTATTACTGTAAACCCCAGAGAGTCTTGACAGTAAATAAAGTAATCCAGTACATAAATAAATACCGGTAATCAACTCAATTTAAATTTTTTCTTAGCGCTGCTTGTTGAAGGACAATCCTGATACTTTTCTCAAAGCTTAACTGGGATCCTCAGCCTGACCTAGAACATTTCTTGATATGGATAATATTCTTTCTGAGACAGAGAATCTTTTCTTTTTGTTGGAATGTGTTGGTTGCTGGTTCTTGAACTATACTAATCTTTAGGGACATGTTTCCTGTTGTATCACATAAGTTGTAATGTTGAATTGCGTCCCCATATGCCAAATATAATCGTGTGACATCAGCTTTTCTTCAACCATGCACTGAGAAATTATCTATATGGATTTGCTGTATCTCCAGTGAATTAATTTATTTGGATTGTGTTCTGAACAGACGCCAGCTACCAGCAATTAATAGTTCAGTATATTCAAATGAAACAGCTTTATTTGCAATATGATTTAGCTCATGTTTTGAAACTATTGTTTTGAAGACTAAAGCGTATGCAGTCAAAATAGGTCAAACCTGTTGGCTTTTGAGGTTGTGGGGATTTTTTTTTAACATCTAGGATTAGAGGAGATTGAAGTTTATGTTTTATTGAACAGTTTTGGAAGGAAGCTGTTAGTCACTTTGCCATTCAGTTCCTTTTACTGTATGTATGAATGCTACAGCTGCATTTCCTGATGATGTAAATACATTGTTTATACATTTAGGACATTCATATATTTTATTTATGAAATTACCTGTCTCTCTCCCCCCCTTAGAAATTGTGTTCCTAGTATTTAGCATTTTCATGAAAAAAATTCAAAATGATTGCATATAAGTGTTAACCATATATAATTAATACAAAAATATATAAAAAAGCAAATTTGGCTGTTTGTCAAATCACTTCTTAGTTATAAACCTATGATTTTCCTGTAATGAGCTGAAAATCCCATTTATAATATATAGTGCTAAGAACCTAGCTGTCATTTTTATTTCAAAAAATCAGATTTCTAGTTCTGAATATAAGGTAGAGGTAGCAGATAAATGTGGGCAGTTCTTGCTGAAGTTTCAAAAATAAAAATATGATTGCATAGCTTCTCTAGAATGATTGATAGGTTTTTTAACTACTATAACAAAGCAATAAAACAGACTTTAATAAAAATTGCAATTATGGTTCTAGATGAAAGAAATCTTTTTTTGTCTCAAAATGTCATTTAACTTTTACTTGTTGTTTCACATTGCAGGTTTCTCAAAGAAGATGAATTTGACCGAGATTTGTGATAATGCTAAGAAAGGAAGAGAATATGCACTTCTTGGAAATTATGACTCTTCTATGGTTTATTACCAGGGTGTCATCCAGCAAATTCAACGGCATTGTCAGTCGATCAGAGATCCAGCATTAAAGAGCAGATGGCAGCAGGTATAATAATAATAAAGGGCTTGAGTGCAAATGTTTAAATAAATTAATTGTTGCTTATGATTCTTATGTAGCAAAGGAGCAATATGGAAATGGAACTCACTGAAAGGCAATATAGCTGTATAATGTTAACAAACTAAGAGAAGAACATGTCATCTGTTATTAAATGTCCATGACCATCAGTCAAGTTAAATTTTTTCTTAACAGAAGAAAAAATTGATTATATTTCCTTATTTGAACTCAGTAGATTTGCCTCGCCTAATAAGGAACCTCTCTGAACAGGAGGTGCTGCGTGGAATATATAGTCCCCTTTATATGACATAAACTGAAGAGGACATTTCAGCTATTCTGCATCCAGAATTAGAAAGCAGGATTTCATTTAGCAATGATGTAGAGTTGGACCTTTTCCATAGCTGTGCCTGCTCTGTGCAGAATGATATCTCTATGATACACCAGAATCTAACACCAGTTTGTTCTAGCCACTTTTATCTGTTTGTGTTGCTTATTCTCTAGCTTCTTTTTCTCATAAATAATGTTGATCTTTTTATGAATTGTTTTATTTTATAGGATTGTTTGATACTATAGCTGTTATTCTCTTCAATAATTATGCAAATTATGGAAATATAGGGTTAGAAAGACTCATTTATTTATCCTATTTGTGTTGCCAAATCTGCCATAGACATTCAACAGTTAATAATCATAAGTAAATAAGTAATAAATATATCATGGTAAATATTATCAATAAAGCTTTTCACACATTCCCAATAATCAATAACCAGTAAAAACTAGCCCTATAATGAAAGAATCTACTTATTATTTTGTATAATCAGTATAAAAAAAACACATAATAAAGATACCAAATAGGACAACAAGTTGCAAATTACTGAATGCCATCCATCTGAAGTAACTTCAGGAAATTGTAACAGGATGGCCATACTTCGCTTTCAAGGAGACTCTCTTCTGTAAGACAGAGAATTGTAGCAGAAGAACGGTACCTATGGGGTGCAACCAACCAAGTGCTTTTCCTGAACTGAATATACAATACAGACTGATTCTGGTTGGAGAAGGCATCCTGCAGGTGGGTACCAAGCCATGTACAGTAGGTTGGTGCCAGTACTTTGAAATATCTATTGGCAGTTGTTGATTGATACTTACTAATAAATGGACTACCACATTTTGAACTAATTTCCAAGTGATTTTCAAAGACAGCTCCAAGCAGAGTGCATTATGGTAGTCCAACTCATTTGTAATGGGGGTATTTATTTATTTATTTATTTTGATTTTTATACCGCCCTTCTCCCCGAAGGGACCCAGGGCGGTGTACAGCCATATAAAAAACATAAAGGGGTAACAAAAACAAATATACAGGGCAAATATAACAGAATTTAAAACCGATTAAAAAGACAATATGAAAAATGGCTGGAAATCAGATAGTAAAACCAATTTAAAACTAATTAAAATATATACATCTAGGTTCACAAGGGGTAAAAGAGAAGATGTAAATCAGGCCAGCCCGGCCTTTATGAACAGGTGGGTCTTGAGTACTCGTCGGAAGGCTCGGAGATCTGTGATGTTTCGAATTTCTGTGGGGAGGTCGTTCCAGAGGGTGGGCGCGGCCACAGAGAAGGCTCTCCCCCTGGGGGTCACCAGCCGACATTGCCTGGCTGATGGCACCCGAAGGAGACCCTCTCTGTGGGAACGAACTGGACGGTGGGAGGTATTGGCTGGCAGAATGCGGTCCTGGAGATATACCAAAGCTGTATACTTATAAGCTGTGCATATTGATCAGGATAAGGTTATCCCACAAGAGACTCACTTCAATGGTTGCCTGAATAAACAATCAAGATTGCCATAAATTCTTACCATGCCTTCCAAGGCAAACAATTCAACTTAATTGTACCTGAACTAGCTCAGACTTCTCAGCCAAAGCCTTCCTCTGTGCTTCCAATGAAGCAACTTGCTGCTGGTACTGCAGGCGCTGCTTCTCCCAATCTAAAGACTTTTCATGGAACTCCTGGAAAAAAAATTACTACTTAATTATAATCTGGATGCTTAACAGTATTCTGGAGTTCCTTCCAAGATTAAATTAAATTCTGATATCAAGTTATTGAATGCTATTCACTAAATAGACTTATAATTGCCTTTAAGGAATTAGTATTATGCTTTACAAAGAAATGTTACAAGGAATGTATTCCCAACAGGTATAGCATAGCAAAATCTGATAATGTATTTTAGAAAATGAAATACATTATATTGAAGAATTAAAGACAGAAAGATCAAAACAAGAGAAAAAAATAGTAATTTACTGAATGTGAAGAAGGGTTTTTCAGCCCAGCTTCTTTATACCTTTAATCAAATAAAGTTTCGTCTATTTGACATGATCATCTTTTTACACTATGTGAACAACTTTAGTAGAGATATGCATGGATAGGAAAAAATGAATAGGTACAGGATACCTATTTCTATAATGGTAATTAGCACAAGTCATCAGTAAAGAGTCATATATTTCAATCAATCACCCTCACATCTCCAGCTCTTTCAATATTCTCCTGCTTCATGTTCACTCGTGTTATTCAAAGGAGATTATAATTCCGGACAATATGTTTATGGAGTA
>JANHFO010004817.1:69858-81396 GCA_032468095.1 Pareas carinatus | reverse complement strand
GGATGAAAAGGCTGACCTCTTTTCCATTATCAAAAGCTGGTTGGGTACAGAATGGGGGGTCCCTGTCTCTGAAATGCCCAACTCTGGATTTTGGGTGTGGTACCATGACTTGAGAGCAGAAATCGGGATATGTTGTTATACATGAATTTCAACTGTGGAAGGTCCAGACAAGAAGCACACCCAGAAGTACTTGCTCTAACTTTATTGTAAGGTGACATTAACAGAATCTTGTCTGAAAATACATCTCTTTTCTTCACCTTTACAGTCCAAGAAACTAGGAAGGGTCTCTTCTCAGACATTTCTATATCCACATTCTTACTACTGTTGGTCTGGCTGTTATTTAGTCTATGGATCTTCCACCTCCCTTATAATTCCTATATGCAATTACAATGAGTCTCAGGTGGGCTTTAGGGACATTGTGTCAGACATACTGTAATTCATAACTGTATGTGAAATTCTCTTTGTGAGATTGGCCATAGGTATGAATTGAGTCTGCTGTTTGCTTACCTTCCTTTCTGCAGCATACAGCCATTCCTGCCAGAGTACCTTGAATCTGTGGCGAATATGACAATTGAACACCACCAAAAGTCCCTCTGCGAGGGAGATGAAGTATTTAAAAATGTGATACATAAATAAATAAATTTGTTTGTGGAGTTCCCCGGGTTTATGGTCCTGAGAGACTTCGACCTGGTTTCATTGGATTTGGGGTTAGAAGTGACTTGAAATGCATGGCCACCACGGTAATTGTGATTCTGATCTAATTTATTAATGGTTCACCCTACAATGGAAATCACACACTAAATCAGTTTTTTGTCCTGGGGCAATGACATAGTGGTTTGACTTTGGAATAAGTTAATATCATTCCTGTGGTAGAATGTAATCTGGATTTTCAGGAGGAAGGGACTGAAATCCAGTGGGCAAATGGGCAGCAAAGCTTAAATAGTTTGGTTGGGAGAAAGACAGTTAAGAAGAATCCTCCACAGCAGTTCTCAGATTGTACCTATTCTACTTTGGCAAAATTGCTGTCTACAGATGAAGAACAGTAAAGGAAACTTTTCAGAAGTAATTCCACATGTCTTTCTTGGTTCTTGCCATAATCAGACCATCACCATAACTTTCAATGAAGCTTCCTACTCAATATATATTAAGCAAGTATGGGGGAGGAGGAGACAGAGGAGACCCAAAGGAGTCTCCTCCCAAACTACATGTGACATGCCGAACTGCTAGGGTGCGAAGGTTCGGCGTGCAAGTCAGCTGTTTGGTGGAGACACGCTGAACAGCTGAGAGGTGGGGAAGGAAAGCTGTTTTGGTGTGAATCACCAGAGAGGGAGCTAGGGAATTTGTGCCAAAAGGGGTATAACAGAGGAAGGAAGAGAGACAGGAAGAGGAGGGCAGAAGGAGGAGGAAGAGGAGAACAGTGTGACTAGCGATGGGGGAATAGAGAAGAAAAGCAGAGAACAGTTAGCGATTGGGAATGGAGAAAGAAATGGACAGCAGCTAGCGATCGGGGAGACAGAGGAGACATAGCAGAAAGTAGCTGGCGATCGGAGAGAGAGAGGTACAAAGCGGGAAGCCAAAAGCAAGCGAGGAAGAAGGAAAGCGACAGAACGGTGAGAGGAGAAAGCAGATGATAGAAAGCGAAAAAGTAGGGAGAGGGAGAAAAGTGGAAAAGCAGATAGCTGAGGCAGAGTAGAGTCAGTGGCAGAGTTGATCTGGACCAGGACCAGGCAGAGCGCTGAGGCAGAGTGGAGCCAGGGGGAGAGCTGAGGCTGAACAGAGTCAGGAGGAGAACTGATCTGGACCAGAGCTGAGAGGAGAGGTGAACCAGAATAATCGAAGAACTTTGGAACTAGTTAGGCTGAGAACCAAGAAAGGGGATGTGAAGCCGAACTATCGTGGCTCCTGCGGGGGTAGTGCTACACATATAAATTGAATAAAGAGAGAGTGTATAATCTTGTTTCATTCTGTTTCCAACGTGGAGCCAATCTATTTCATCATGTTCCTTCCAACGTGTGGTTTCCTATCCTGTGTATAGATTTTTCATAAGGACAATGAGATGTTCTGAGTTTCCTATTTTCCCTAAGTATATCACACTATTTGATAATATAATTGAAGGTCTTTCTTTAATCAGTGAAGCACATGACTTCTTCTTAGTATCATTTCTTAATTATCTAGTGTGCATCAGCAATAATGCTATTTGTTTCTAGATCTTTTCTAAAACCATGTTGAATATATGGCACAACTCTTCCATGTAGGACTCTAATCTGCATTGAATGATCCTAAGAATTATATTTCTAGCACATAAAGAAAAGCTATAATTTATTGAAAATCAGTCAAGATTCCTTGGGACCCAAACTACTAACATTAATTTATAGACAGTTTTTAGTAAACGACTGAAACAAACAAACAAACTGATGTTCCATAGCTTGCTGGTACATCAATGGTGTGACTGTTTTTTTAAAAACTGTATTTTACCTCCAGATAAGAGGCAGCCTATGAATTTAAATAATTTAATTTAATGATTTAACTAGTTTTTTTAAAAAAAATCCCTACCTTAAATGAACTGGGATAAGTATCAATGTATTTTAATGCAGTCCAACTCCTGGAATGAGGATTTCCCAGAAACTCTACATGATGACTGTCAACATCTCCATTAAAATCATATTTCACATACTGTCCATCAACAGGATCGGGAGAAAGAATGCCAGGCCATCTTAAAATAAAATGTTTTCAAAAATAAGTCCAGAGAAAAATAAAATGCATTGGTCTACGCTATATCCAGAAAGAATCATGTTTGGAGACATATCAGTAACAGACTTATTGAGTAACCAGTAGAAAAAAGCAGATAGAAGGAAATAGAAAATGAACAATAGATCCTGTACTTATAAAATCTTGCTAAGAATGGAAGATGAATAGCTTTTCAGAATATAAAGTTGTTATTGTTTCAAACATATACTTTCCTACTGAAACCAACTGGGAAGTTTTATTACTAGTTTCAGTGGATCCACGGACATTCTAACCCACTTCTTTTACCGTACGCCCCATTTTCATTGGCTTGCCAAGGACTTCTGTGATGGACTTTCTGAATTACATCCACCCTATGAATTTGCATATTAAGATTGTACTGTTAATTTGACCTCATGACATAAATCCCAAAATGCTATATTTTCCATGTTTCTTCCACAAATTTAGAGGCAATTTCTGAGTTTATCAAAACATATTTTCTTTTTTAACCACAATTCTTCTCCATAAATATATTGTTCTGACATATTTTGGTTTATACTTAGAAATTGTTGGAGAACTGTAATGAAAACCAATAGAAAATCATTATGTCCCCTAAGGCAGGAGTCTCCAACCTATGGGCCGTGGCTTAGTGGCAACTGGGCGGCAGGCATGCTGGACTGTCACATGTACAGTATTGTGTGTACATGCAGTACTGAGAGCTGGCCGAGGCCCATCTCACGAGTGCAGAGAGTTAATCCCGGCCCATTCCCTGAGCGCCGACCACAGCCCATTCCCCTAGTGCTGAGAGCCAGCTGCAGCCCATTCCCCAAAAGTGCCACCGCTGGCTGATCCCTCAAGCGTTTTGAGCCTGCTGCAGCCCACCCTTTTCCCAGCACTGGGCGCAGTGCACCCTTGAGTGCTGTGCATGATTGATATGCACACATGCACAATTGGCGCACGTGCACCTCCATGCGTACCCTCTCCCCCTCTCCTGCCGGGCAAAAGGTTGGTGACCCCTGCTCTAAGTTTTAAGAACTGTAATCTCTATCACAATATTTTTAAAAGTTTCAATTAACCTAAATTATGCTTAATTTTTTAAAACCTTACCTTGGCCATGTTTTCATTTTTGCTAGAACCAAGCTTCCTAATGGAAACTTTGAATAAATATATTTTAATCCATGTTTTCGAAATTGAGATTCCTTAGGAAAATATTCTTCAGCAACAGAACATTTATTAAACTGTGGATCAATATTCATATAGCAATACCATGGCATATTAGAATCAATATTTTCTACATCATCTTGCTGTAACAGTCTCCATTTTAAACAGCTCCTGTTCTCACATTGTATCCACACTTTACCTATGTAAAAATTATTCTCTTTTACAGAATCCATATAACAGGTCTTTACTCTTCTAATTTGTAGAATTTTTGTTCCTTCTGAAACATAAAGAACATGTATTTTCATGAGAACTCTATTAATAATAATAAAACACTAGCTACTCTCAAAAGTGATAGTTAAATTCTACAACTTGAGAAAAATGCAGTGGCTATGTAGGCAAAATTATATTTAACTTATGAAAACATGTATAGATACAGTTCTCAACTATAACTTAGCCCAGAATTATGGTTTTAAATTGTTGTGACTGCATCCATTTTACCACCTTTTCTCTGGCAATTGTTAAGCAAATGCTATGATCATTAAGCAAATTCATTTTATCCAATGTCTAGTTTTTACTAAAAACCAGAGTCAAACAGTAGAAGCTGTCAAAAACCATCAAAAATCAAAGTCACATGACTGTGCTGCAAATGGCTCTAAAAGTGAGCTAGTTGCCAAGTGCCCAAAATGCAATCACACGACTGTGCTGGGTATGTGTGTGGCTATTGAAACTTTGAAATTAGGTCAAATGTTTGCTTTTATGAAACGCAAACTATTTCTGTGATTATGCTTGCATAAACTTTTCTTGCTAATTAATTCATTTAGCTCTATTAAACAGATCCTTAATATGTGGCCTAAGATAGAGTTCCAAAAAGATAGTTGGCACATGAGATATTGGCATAATTGTAAAACAGCAAATATCCTACCTCACACAGAATGACTGGCATAGGTTCCAAAAAGTAGTTATAAAAGGTTAGATTTGAAGAGTTTGAAACAATAAAGGTTATCATCACTTTAGTATTTAATGCAGCATTTCAACTGCTCTTTAAAGATTCCAATAAGCCAAAATAGTTTTTGCTTTTCAACTTTGATCTTAGGGAATCTCCATATTATTGTGGTTCCATTACAGGTAGTCCTCACAACAGTTCATTTAGTGACCATTTAAAGTTATAACGGCACTGAAAAAAGTGACTTGGCCATTTTTTACACTTATGACTGTGGCAGCCTCCCTGTGGTTCTATGAGGAAAATTCAAATGCTTGGCATGTGACTCATATTTATGATGGTTGCTGTGTTCAGAGGTCACAATTCCCTTTTGCGATCTTTTAACAAGCAAAGTCAGTGAGGAAGCCAGATTCACTTAACCGTGTCACTAAATAACTGTGTCTGCCTAGAGTTGTGGTAAGCAATTAGATGACTATATCAATTTTCCAAAATAAATAAATAAGTAATAACTACAATAATTCACTTAATAACTGTGGCAAGAAAGGTTGCAAAATGGGTAAAACTGACTTAAATGATGTTTCACTTAGCAACTTTAATTTTGGGCTCAATTGTGGTCATAAGTTGAGGGCTACCTGAATTAACTGAATCTCTCAAGAACAATTTAACAATGACCCATTATAGTCTTAATAATAAAAAACAAAAACAATAATAAATAAAATTTCCCTTGCTAGGGTGGCTGAACCTGGGAGGAAAGTTTTACAATAAACAAACTGTGATTACAATCATAAGATACATTCATAATCATAAAGTACATTCATCTTGTCATGTACATCTAAGCATAGAATTAGAATTTATTTGCCAAGGATGTCTGGACACACAAGGAACATTAAATTGCCTCTACTAAGGTGATGGCCAAGTGGGTACAAAGTCAATTCAGGAATGATGCCAATATTTCCTGTAGAGCAAGCTCAGTTTACCAGCTTCAGGCTACAGATTCAACTTAATGATACCTGCTTACTACTGTTTCTTCTCTAATGTGTTAGTTTACACCTTCTTCTTACCACAACTCATGGCTTTTTTTACTAAATTTTATTACACATTATTTTACAATTACATCAGATTTTCTATGTGGCTTTAAAGATAATGCAAAAAAATATATCACACAGCATCTATGACAAACGTTTGTTGGTATTTATAACAATCAGGGGCAGAGTAGAGTAGAGTAAATTGCAAACACAAGGAATTAAAGATAAAGAACATTCATATATTTGAATTTGAGATCCTATGAATAGTTTTGTTTGCTACCTTCACATTTTTGTCAAGAACAGATTTTTGGTTTAAAATATTTTGTTCATTGAAATGTGACTATTTTTTCTTTTTGCCTTTTTCTCCTTTCTCAAATTAGTTGCTGGTGAAGTTATATCTTGCTTTGCTAAGCCGGTTGCCTTATAATGCATTAAAAAATAAACAAAATAAAATATGAGAGAACTACTAAACTGTATATAAATTAGAGTAAGTTACATGAAAGAGGAGGAAAACAGAGAAATGTGATGCTTGAGCTTGCCACTATTATTTAATACATAGAAATTTTATTTTAGTAGTACAGTCAACATGGGTCATTTCTGTAGGATTAAAATTGTCTCAAATTAATTATAAAGGTGGAACTGGATAAAACATGGCACTTTTACTAAATTTGTAGTAACTCAACAGCTTTCTGAAAGTATCGCATACACGTACCTTAATTATTATGAGAACCTTAAGAATGTCCCACTGAAATGAACAATGGTATTGATGTAAAAATTTCTCTTTAATTATTTTGATGTTGGTTTACTTACTGCAATTAGTACCAGCCTATGAAGATTGTGATGAAAGAATGACATATATGTATGTATGTATGGATTCATGTATGAATGCACTGCATGTAAGTGTGTATTATATGTCAATTCTTATGACATATCTCAGAATGAATTATATCGCAGAATGTCATATTATGTGACATTACAATGTATTATTCTGACATATGTGCATCTGTAATATGTTTTATATTGTTTTATATTATAAACTGCTTTGGGAAAAATTAATTCTAAAATTAAGTCTACAGACTATATTAAACAAATTGATCATGTATGTCCATATATAGTTTTCTATACTTTAATGTCAATAGAAGCCCTTCTCCAACTGCCTTCGCAATTGGAAAGTGTTTGACATTGCATCAATTATGAAATGTTTTCTCAGACTTGTAAAAGTTTATCTTTGTGACATTTTAATTCCAACCATAAACAATTACTCTAATCTAAAAGTTGTACTAATGATCAATTTTAAGTCACTACAGTATAGACTAACAATAGATGGGCAATTGCAATCTCAAGCGTCCAGATGACATCAGCCTTGAAAATAGATACAAAATATAGAATTTTTAATAATAATATTGCCTCAGAATTGTTTTCCCTCTTTTCAGGTGAATTCAGTTGCATGTTTTTTAGAATCCTAGATTGCAGTCGTTGAGGGCCTTTTTCACGTATTCATGTTGGTGCTTCATCTGACTGGTTTAGTTTTCTTTTATTCATTGCACTGAGAACACTGTGGTTACACTACTGTACAATCCATGCACACGATATGATCAGCAGCTATTTCAAAACGAGAAAATAGAACAGATGATCTGCGGCTTTTTGTCCTCTGAGGGGAAATAGACCATACCTCACCACGTGAGACAGCTCTTCTGTACCCTTCCGGTACACCCGGCACAGACGGACTACAATTCCCTTCTCTCCTTCCCCCCGCCCCCCGCTCTTCCCCATTGCATGCCGGGAACAGAACTACCCGACAAGCGAATTGCCGGAGCGGGTTTCGGTTCTACAGCCTCGCAAAATCTGCGAGGAGACTACGAATACCAGCATGCCTCGCTGCTAATAGCCATTTCCCCCCCCACTGAAGTGGGCGGGGATTGCTTGTACACGTTACTGTCATGTGAGACGATTGAAGTCAAGAGATTCCTGGTGAGTCTGAGGAGGAAAGAGAAAGAGAGGCATCGCCCGGTTGCGGGGAACTCTGGTGGAAGTCACACCTGATTCTGGGCTGCGAGGAGAAGATGAGGCGTCTAAGCTAAAGTACTCCTCTTTCCTGCTGCCCCCCCCCCAGCGGCCCTGCCCTGCTAACTGGTGCGAACGGAGACGAAAGGGCCCCGCCTACTTCTGCCGCGAGCCTCCTGGCTGCAGGTAACACTTTGCATTCCGCAGCATGTTCCCTCCTGGCTGTTGGCGTCTCTTCCCTGGCCCGCCCATCTAGCGGTGTCAATCAAGTTCCCAATAAAAACGCCAGGGTCGTGTGGCCTATTCCTCAGAAGCAAAATAGTGGCCCCAACTTGAGATGGGGTAGCTCAGCACTGCGCAGTGTTTTTGTTTGCTTTGCCACTGTTTTCAGTACTGATTGCTGAATTAACCCATTGACAGTTTTTGGAGAATTTATTGGACCACAAACTGACTACAGTGAGGTCAACATAACTAATCTTTGCATCTGTGCAAATCCCTCTGCTGGATTTTATCTAATTAATTATATTACAGGAACTGAGTTCTGTGTTTAACAAGTCTTACTGCGGTGTATGTGTGCATAGGATTGCAAATTTTTCTTTATGTGGAAAAAACCTACTTATTTGTCTGCTTTTTTCAGAAATGAGAGCATTTGTTTTGTCTGAACTATTACTCAGATACAGAAAATACTAAAGGCCAAGCATGTATTCCTTTTCCTTTTATTTCTGAGAATTCAGATTCTCAAACTTAAAAATCACATTTATAGCTTCCTATGTTTGTTATGAGTTGATCAACCTATAAATGTGATTTATAAATAAAATTTTCCTTGAAACATCTCTGTGAAAGTCTAGAACTTTCAGTTTTGAAATGGTGTGTAGAAGTCACCAGAATTCTTCGCTTTGCATATACTTTCTGAATCTGTTACTTGCATTTGATTGTTAATGAAAGAACAAAGAGAAATAGAATGAAAAAAGCTGACAGCATTCCAACAAGGAAAGATGCTATTCATTCATGGAAGTTATCAGGGATAATCAGACCAGATAATATGTCATTTTGTTCAATTTCTAAAACATAGCCAATAGCAATGTATATTCCAGACAAAAGTTGCAAGAAGCTGTTTATGAATGGGTATAGTTAAGCTTTGCAGAATAAATTGTAGGTTGGAATAAGCACTGAATTTGGCATGCAGGTAGACCTCATTTAGTGATGGCCTCATTTAGTCACTGTTTGCAGTTACAATAGTGATGAAAAAATAACTTTACAACCAATCCTCATATTTATGACCTTTGCAAATCTGTGAAGAAAAGCTGAAGTAAGATCTTAAACACAGTTGTGACTTTACTTAGCGATTGCTTCGCTTAATGACTGAGCTGCCAGTCCCAATTGTGGTCGAACGCTACCTGTATTTGACAGAAAGAATGGACAAAGGCTTTCTGCCTTTTCACTTTTGGTATAAGGGAAGTTAGAGTAAGTGAGAATATATGGTAACTAAGAGTAGAATTGAAAGCTAGAGATGTATGAATATCCAAAGCTTAATTTTAAGGTGTTCCTACCTCATTGTAAGTACTATCATCTAAATGTTTATGTTATTCAACATTTGTTATTCTGAGATTTATTCTTTTAATGCGTTAAGACAATTTAATTGAGCTCTGCCCATCCCTAATTATTTTTAAAAGTATTTAAAATCTAACCTTGATTCTTTTAATTTCCACTGTTACATAGGAAGGCTCAGAAGTTAGTACGATGTTTTTTCAGTTTGTATATTCCATATGCTCAGGGTTAGAAGCCAAAATGGCAGCCCCTGCTCATTGAAACTGAGAAGAATAGCTTTAAAAATAATGTATTTGTTAAAAATGGTCTGAGACTGGAGAAAAACTTATTTGAAACTTCGGTTAAATAATCAAATTAGATGACCATATTCAAGATTTGGTTTACACTCTGGTACTACATAAAGACAGATTCTTTTGTAACATGTTTCTATCTTTTTGTAAATTTTGAAGATACTTGTTCTTCTCCCACCTGCCTGCCTGGTACTTGGCCTTCCTGTTTCGATGGTATTTTATGTTTCATTATGTAGAATACTTTTCCTAAAAATGTGTTTTCAAACGGAACTCTTTGATTTGTATCTTTTGTCTGAAAGGATCACTTTTAAGTACCTGTAAAATTCCTTTGTATAATTGTTCTTCACAAAGTCTGAGTCTTCACCAGCTATCTCAATTAATTAATTGAATGCTCATGAACCTAGTGGTTTCCGGTGGCTTACAAAGAATACCTCAGTACAAAACCAATAAGCTTCCATGTCCCTGGTGAGAATAATTTAGATATATAATTAACATGGTCATCACCAAAAAAGCCAGAATGATAAAGTGATTAAAATGTTGTGGTGTAAAATAGAAGAGACCTAAGTTCAAGTCCACCTTAGACATGGAAGGGCTTACTGACACTGGGGCAGTTTTCTTTCTATCAGCCCACCTGTTCTGGAGAAAAGAGTGCTGTATATTGTCCTTGGAGATTCTCAATTATTCAGGTCATAGTTGTCCAAAAGGTGCTTTTCAAAACGCAACTGGATTTCTTGGGGGTTTTCTCCTTGAAAACATTTCGCTTCTTATCCAAGAAGCTTCTTCAGTTCTGACTGAATGGTGAGGAAAATGGAAGAATTTATATTCTTTGCAGTCATCTGGTAATTAGTGTTAGCTCTCTGAGAATTGTTGAGGTCACTTGGGGTATTTAATCTATATCCTCAGGATCATCTGAATCAGAATGCAAATGAGTATGAATCCTTCTTGGGACTGCTGAAAGGACTGTGCTGTAGATAGGAGAGGGTGATGTATCCCTGTCCTGTTGTTGAGAGAGGGTTGTTCCATTTTAACATAGATGGTGTCTTTGATCCTTTTTTCAAACCAAGTTGAAGGGATCATTTCTTTAGCTATTTCTTCTCTAAAAGCTAATATAAAAAATTTAAGATAAGAATTGATGTTAAACTGAAATTGAAGTAGCTTACTCAAAGGGAAAAACATCAGCAACTTTTGCAAATCCCTTCTTGAAATCTTTGGATGAAATGCCATTATCCAATATTCCTGCTAAAGCAGACTGAAACAGCTCTATTTTTGATACTTTTGTAATCATTATTTTAGTGGGGCTAACTTTTAAGTGGATTTTTTTTTGTTGAATAAATATTTTACTTCACTACTCTGGTTATATATTTTGCAACTTTTAAACTTTTAAAATTTAATTGTTTTACATTTCAATTTTATTTTATGTTGCTGTTACATTTGAATAAAATCTAGATTTTTCTCCCAAATAATTTATCTTTAAAGTGGGTAGTCTCTTAGATTTGCTGAAAACAGGGTAATAGAGATTTTTTAAAAATCTTTTTCATCTTCTTTGAGGGGCATTGTCGCATTGTTTTTCCTTCAGTGTCATTTTTTGGTATGATATAGGGAAAATATGGAATGAAAATATACTGAAATGTGACAATGAGATGATTAGTAAACATACTATCTTAAAATAAAAGTTCAGCAGAATATTGATATCACATAAGTCTAAGTCAGTGGTTCCCAAATGTTTTCAGTTCACCGCCTCCTTGATGCTACAAACTCATCCTCAGTGCCCCCTATCCCCACCCCCTATAAATCGCATTATTCAGAATAGCGGCTTGCACGACCCACTAAGGAAGATAGTAACAGT